>SNQJ01S0066172.1:19094-40208 GCA_010110895.2 Picea sitchensis
GATTGAAAACTTGGTCATGGAGATCATGAGGAGCGAAGTTTCGAGGAATCTCCTAGATCACGGGGACCACGAGAGTGGGCACGTGGAAGGTGATCTCGCGACATCGGGTCTCGAGAGTTGAAGGGCAAATGGATTGGTCTTGCAAGTGGCGAGGACGCAAAAGAGCGAGATTGCGAGATCGACATCTCGGCGCATCACGTATCGGCGGTTGGAACCGTAAGTGTTGATCGTCACGAATCGCGAAGTCGCGATATAGCAAAGTTCCGATAGCGGAGTAAGGGAAGTCAGCGATTGACCGACATCTCGGGTCTCGAAGATCCGAGAGTCCAGGATTCAAATTCAAACTCGCGAAGGCGCGAAGTTCCGATCCTCCGAGTGCAGAGAGGGGGATCGAGTAAGGGAGAATCTATGGGTAGATCTTTCGATAGGAAGACAAAAGTGTATTGTACTCTTCGGGCCGAGAGAAGAGAAAGTCCTGGTGTAGGCGACCGTGCTACGAGGGGTGCGGGTTGCGTCATAAATGAAAGGGTTTTTCTTATGTGGTTGATTGTGAGGAGAAATGTTCTCTTTTATATAGAAATCTATGCCTCCAATTCCTCTACGGGGGGGTTTCTTGTTGAAGGATGACCAGAGTACAAATCCTTCTATGTTGAGGACTTTAGATTCTTAATGATTCCAAGTTTCAACAAGAAATACATTATCAATTTCCCTTAAGATCCAAATAAATATATATTGTTTTCTCCATGGAAAACCATGACAATTCCATGAGAGTATCTGGAGTGTCCCAAATTTGTATTTGTTATTATATTTCTAGTCTTTATCCCTAGTAACAACATTTCGATTCCTAATTATTTCCCATTTTCCTTCCGTCCTATCTTTTTTTACCTTTTGAACTTATTTCCTTACTTACAGTTGGGTTTTTGGAAAGAGGTCTTCATTTATAAATATTTATATTTATTTTAATCTTGGAGTTTTGTTGAGTATGTCATTTTGATGGTCATGATCACTTACCTTAATCCGAATCAACCCATCTTTATGTTCAATTGTTTTTCCTAACCTCTTTGCTTCTATGAGACAAGTATTTTCAATTTGTGATTTATTTTCTAATTCTTTCTTGATCATTGTAAGTGTATCCTCATATTTATGTTCTTTTGTATAAAAAATAATGAAATTAAAAATATTTGTTACCCTTATATTTATGTTCTTTTGTATGAAAAATAATGAAATTCAAAATATTTGTTACGCTAATTAAAATCATATAAAATAAATTATTCTAAAACTAAATCAAACATAAAATACATATCACAAGTTTTATATATATTATAATGTTAAGATCCTTTTCAAATATATAAATAACACAAGTTTTCAATATATACTATAATGTTAAGATGCTAAGATACTTTCAAATATATAATATGTATATTTAGAAAAAAATGAGTGATCAATTATTAATAAAGTAATTTTTTAAAATCAATTCATGCATAGTGAACAATGATATTATTGCCTCATTCAATGGAATGACACATGTTTTTTCTAACATTAACTTAGGTAAAATGAGTCATGGGTAAAATGAGTCATGGGTACATTTTTTTTAATGATCACCCAACTAAGTGGTCATGATTATTGTATAAGATATGATGTGACACTATATAAAAAAAAAAAGCAAACAAGAGATTAGGTGTGATTAAAAGTTGGCACTATTATTGCATAAGGACGTCTAGAGTTTTCTTGAAACATAGTGTGACACAAACCAAAAGCACACATGCATATATGCTAGACGTTGTTTGAATTCAAACTCAAACTATAGTTTATATTATATTATATGTAGTATGAATAATAAATAATGAATTTGATTTATTAATTAATATAATTGATATTTAAAAGGTTAATTAGGGATTTGAATTCAAACTTAAATCATAATTTATATTATATTATGTACAGCATGATTAATAAATAATCAATTTTATTTATTAATTAATATAATTAGTATTTAAAAAAGTAATTAGAGATCATTATTTATAATATAATGCATTTCATATTATCAATTTTATTCTTTGCACAAAACAATAAATAATATAATGCATTTCATATTATCAATTTTATTCTTTGCACAAAACAATAAATATCATATTAATGATGCTTAATAATATGAATATAATTAAATAAAAAGAAAGTAATTAAAAAAGTGATATTTTTTTTTCACACACACAAAACAGATACATTATTATTTTATTAGAATCAAGTATTCTTTTAATATTAAAACAAAATCTATGAGATCGAAATATCTAATATCTCCTCAAAATATTAACTTTTTATATAATTGTTTTAGACAATTGTCAATTACTTTACATAACTTTATATATATATATAAACAATATATTAAATAATTATATATATAATTTAATTATAAAATGTATTCTTATTATTTAAATATTGTATTTACTTGTTTAAACTTCACGTGCTTCAATTTAAACTATGAGTAAGTAAATTATTATAAGGTAAAAACATAAATCTACAATAATAATACAAGTGTTTTAATGTTTTTATCTCTAAATAAAAAATAAATTATAATAATTTATATTAAAAACCATAAAATTGTGTGAGTATTTCTTATTATTATTTTATAGTTTTAATTTAATATTTTCAAAACATAAATTATCTATTTATTTTTTTTGAAATTTAGAAAGTAGTTAAAAAATAAATTAACTAAAACTAGAAATAAAATTAAAAAAATCTAAATAATTTTTTACATACATATATTATATTTTTTTAATTATTATTATTATTAATAATCTATCTTTAAAGTCAGGGTCAAGCCAGTACATCAAATTGGTGTATGAGATCCCTTTGTTTGTGGGACAAGGGATCCCCCTTTGAACCTGTGACCTATTAAGAAGAAACACATGTTCTTAACCATTATAATCATATACCTTATGATACAACTTGCATATCCTTAATCATAATCATATATATTAATACAATTTTATTATCTTTAATCATAAACATATCTACCCATTTTACATTTTTCTAATTATAATCATATACCTTACGATACAACTTGAATATCCTTAATCATAATCATATCTATTAATACAACTTCCTTATCTTTAATCATAAGCATATCTACCCTACCTTATCTTTAATCATAATCATAATCTTTTTTTATCTTCAATCATAATCATATTCATAATCATAATCTTTTTTATCTTCAATCATAATCATATCTAATTATAATCATATACGTTATGATACAGTTTTTATAATTATAATCATATACCTTATGATACAACTTTCATATCCTTAATCATAATCATATCTATTAATACAACTTTACTATCTTTAATCATAAGCATATCTACCCTAAATTCCCATGTTACATTTTTAATTATAATCATATACCTTACAATACAACTTTAATATCCTTAATCATAATCATATTTATTAATACAACTTCCTTATCTTTAATCATAAGCATATCTACCCTATCTTAGCTTTAATCATAATCATAATCTTTTTTTTTATCTTCAACTTCCAAAATCATATTTTAATTATAATCATATACCGTATGATAAAACTTTCATATCCTTAATCATAATCATATCTATTAATACAACTTTATTATCTTTATTCATAAGCATATCTACCCATATTACATTTTGTTAATTATAATAATATATGTTACAATACAACTTTAATATCCTTAATCATAATCATATCTATTAATACAACTTCCTTATCTTTAATATAAACATATCTACCTTACCTTATCTTTAATCATAATCATAATCTTTTTTATCTTCAATCATAATCATTTTTTATCTTCAATCATAATTACACATGTCCATATTTTTATTTTAAATGAATCTACTCTAAGTGTATCGTACTTTGTTTTTCCACTTTACTTCACTGCTTCCTCGAGTAAAGATTCATTTGAAAAATATAAATATTCAAAAATTTCCGTATGAAGATTAAATTTGTAATTGAGGAGATAAATGAAGTGTTTGATAATTCACTTTGAATTACTTTTAAAATTTTAAATTTGTAATTGAGGAGATAAATGAAGTGTTTGATAATTCACTTTGAGTGTTAAAATTATTGAAATTTATGGGATTAAAATTATTTAAACTTATGGAAAAATGAAAAAATTTATTATAAAAGTACAAGGAGTTATCAAGTGAAAGTTTTTGTTTTTCATTATCTAAGTTAAAAAACAATAATATTCATGTATATGCCAAATATTTCTAGTTATATGGATATAGTCTTGATTCTATTAATAAATAGAGAAACTAATTATCTATGGATATAGTCTTGATTCTATTAATAAATAGAGAAAGTAATTATATAGAAGTAAGGCATTCAATGAGTTTTTAATGCCTTCTTAAAATGTATGTGGTATTGGTATTTCTCTATATGTTATGTTGTTGAGGCTGGATTCCCAAAAATTAATAGTGGGGCCTACCTCTAAGAGGTTTAATTAGAATATTTTAAGTTTAAAATAGAATAATTTTTCATGTTATGGTTCAAAAATAGTTTAATGAAATTTTAATGTATGTCAAAATGTGTTTTATGTTTTTATTCTTTGTTATATAAAAATTGTAGCAAATAAATCTAATGTGAATGAATTTTAAAGAAATATCTTCTCAAAGAGTAACTCTTGAATATAATGAATAGAAATGATTTTATAATTTTATCCAAAGGTGTTGATCCAATGGTGGAAAGCGTAGAAGTAGTTTTTCACTGCTGGGCAAGGTTCAATTCATGGGGTCTTTACTTGGAGCCATGGGGGCACCTTTGAGTAGTGGCTTCCAATGTGTGGTTGCACCCAAAGATACCATATTAAATGGTATTGTGACCCATATCTTCTTCATGAGAAATATGAGAGAATATGATTTGACATCTCAAATAATTTTAAAAGAGTATTACTATGAATATCAAAAAATAAATTTGGTAGAGATCAATTTCAAATATCTCATATTTAAGACTCAAAGTTACAAGATACAATCGAAATCAAGCATGAAGTAATTATTTCGAGTTTTATTCATGAAAATGTTCTTCATTACAAATATTTGACAAATATACATGGTTTTATATACTCCATGATCATACAAGAAAAATTCTTTTTGAACAATACAAGAAGAACACTCTAGAACTCATCCTTGTGCCCAATTCATAGACTCAAGAATAAATCTATTAGAAATGGTGTAGATGAAGAGAAAGAGTGGGGAAAATGGAGATATTTCTTCGTTCAGTAGAAGTTTTTTTATATATTCATGGTTGTACTTTCTCCTTCCTTTGATCTTCTACCCTACATCGCATAATCTTGGATTATGGAAACCCCTTGATGTAGCTTTTACCCTCTTCTCTTTAAAAATCAAATTTTCTAACTACTTTGAGTAGTTAGGTTTTTCCTTTCTTTAAACTCTCCACACTTTTAGTCTTGAAGCATTCTCTTTAATTGATGCATCATTAAGTCTTCATTAATGAACCTATATCATTAACATCTAAATATTTCAAATGGGTCATTTTCCTTTTTATAAAATATCTTAAACTTTCACTTTTATTTTCTCAAAATTTAATTAATTGTCTCAAAGAGGGGGGGACTGTGTTTTATCACTTTTATAGAAATGACAATCAACGTTTTATCCATGGAAATCACTTCAAATGTGATTTTAATGATTTTTATATTTCCAAATTATATAATTTTTTCCTAAATCATTCAATCTCAATATATGAGCTCATGAAGTTGAGTTGTCAGGCAGGCCCATTAAAAATGAAGTGTAATATTTCAATTTCTAGGAAAAATGTTGTCACTTTCATCCCTTCTAACCTATACCATCATATCTTTTGTTCCAAACACATTTCCTACTTAGTATACCTTTTATGTTACTTATTACCTGTGAGCTCAAGTTATGGCTTCTAGAAGAATGGGACTCAGAGACCATTGATTAAGTGTATTGGGAAAATGTTGTAACATCTTTGCCTGCCCACACTGAAAGTTTCTAATCCTTATTCTTTGAGGAAATTTTCTTGCAAGTGATCCGTATTTTTATACTATTGGGCATTTGATTATGCTTATGAGGCATTATGGATGGGCATGACATGTTATTTTGTTGTAATTTATATAAGAAAGTGCTATTGACTCTGGTTCTTGGAGGTAAGATTTTGGACATCGAGGATGGGAGGCATCGATGGAAACCCTTGGACTCCTCTGGATTGAGTCAGCCAGAGTGTAAATTTCATTGGGGCTAATGATAGATTGTCAACCAGACTCACATGTGGGAGTAGAGGGGTCATGCACAACTACCCTGGACGCGAGGAGAGGTGTGGACAATAACCCTACCACGCCTTACCAGGCACTCTCGTTGTGGCTCTAAATGGGGCTTCATGATTACCTTAGTCCTAGAAGACCCATGACACCATGCAGGGTAGACTGTGATACGTCAATGATGATTCTAAGGGTGCTTACTGGGCAAGTGGCATTTTATTCCTAGAGGCCCTTATTCTCCCACAAGATCACCTGTAGGAGTATTGACTCCAGGATTTATTGATGTCTACCAAATCAAACAAGAGGCGAGTGGCACTTGGAGCAATTTTAGAAGTATCTTGAAGAGCACCGCCCACAAGAAAACGAAAAGAGGCAAGTGGTACCTTTGGAGCACATAGCAAGGCCCTCAAGGGCATGTCACAAGAAGGGAAACAAATGAGGCGAGTGGTACCCGTGGAGCACCTAGTGCATTCCTCGGAGGGCACGCCGCGGTTGTTAACAATAAAATGAATAAACCTATGGACTAAGAATGAATAATGACATAAAAATTCAAAACACTTCCTAATAAAATGTCACTCACCAAGGAAAACCAAGTCTAGGTCTAGTTGTCAGATAAAAAATATATATTTATATAAAAAATAAAATTAAAAATAAATAAACAATATTGATAATCATCATAACTCATATGACTTATAGAAGGGTGCTAAAATTTCCGATTTATCCATAAAAATCTTTGGGGATAAATTCAAAAAGGAAAAGGGGAAATGGAATTGTTTTGTTTGCATATGTGTAATTAAAATTTTATTAATTAAAATAAAAGGGAAAAAAATGTAATTTTCTACACTCTAATAATTTGAGTTTTAGAATCAAAAAAGGGAAAGAGGGAATTTTAAAATAATTAGGAAACTAGGGAAAAACATGAAACGGAACATAAGGAAAATAATAAATACTAACTTAGTAAGGCATCTAGAATTTAAGAACTTTCAAATTGAAGTCAACTAGTGCAATCTAGTAGTAAGTCATTTAATAAGTGTAAGGTAATTTTGGGACATCGATGAGTGTTTTTTAGGAATGCTTTAGGTGGGTGAGTGAAATAGAGAATTACTTAATTAATGAAATTAATTTATGGTGCAAATGGAGGGGATGGGTCACACATGTATGGGGAGGATTTTTATGAATTAAATTATGGAACAATAAATTAAAAGGGAATTTGGGAAATTAAATTGACTTAGAAACTCTATATAAAGTTGGGAGGACGAGGATGATGGATCTCTCTCTGCCATGCGTAATGTTACTGCTGCACTTTAGAGACTGATCGACCTAGCCAGGAGTTGGATACCCACTGCATGGAGGAGTGGTAGCTTGGCCCCATGAGGTGAGCTTAGAGATAGTTTGTTCTCCTGTTCAGCAGGTGGCCTTTATGCCTCGAGGGGCCAAGGTAGAAGAAGATTTCCCTTAGCGCTATGGGAGGCACCAATGAAGTCTCATCAGCTCCAAGCAAGAAAGAGCTCTCATGAGCTGCAGGGATGGAATGACTGAGAGGATGGAATCGAGTCACTAAGATGCTTTACTTTGATTCCGTATAGACCTTGTTATACCTGAGTTTTCTAATTTGCCTTTTAATAATAACAAAATGCTTTTTCCGGACTACTATCTTAATTTCGATAACTTACTCTTCCCACAGTCTTTAAGCCGTTGTGATTGATCTCGATTTTGATCCCTGGATGTTGTGACTATCCTTTGGTTTTGTTGATTGGTGAAGAGTTGATCTTTTCATCCTCATCCCTAGTTCATCAATCCACACCTAAGCAGTCGGCCAAGAGCCAAATCGATGGTCATCACTTTGGTGCACAACAACCTATAGATTCTAATGCCCTGCTTTTCTGTTCGTGGATGATGAGCAAAGGATGTGTTTGCCCAGTAGTTTACCCCTTCTTATCTTCGCGCCTTAATCTACGCATTGTTTTGGTCTCTTCTTGTTATATATTCTATGTGTCCTAATCATTCTCAGCATCTGAAAACTGTGTTTAGTGTTTTTTGCATTTCAACACCCTCAACCACAAAATTTTTAACTCTGTGTTTTTATATATTGTTGGATAAATTAACTCTGCATTGTAATACCTCCCTTGCAACTTAACTCTGTGTTTTGTTTTATTTGACGACAATTTTCTCTACATATTTGTATACCTCTACACTTTAATATTTGAAGACGAATTGAGACTATTTCGTCACTGAATTGACAACCTTTACATTGTATTTAGACCACCAAATTAAATCGTTGTATTATTTTCATATATTGGGTGTCTACGAATTTCATAGATTTATTAGACAACATTATAATGTTAAGATCTATATAGATATTGGGCATCGAATTTATTGTAAGGCTATCTATACATTATTGTACTGGAAGCATTGAATATATATATATCATAGCCAACATTCGATTCTTTTTCATATTTGAAAGACAACAAAAACAATTGTGATGTTAACCCCAACAAATTTAAAGATTATTGACCACGATTTCATTGTAATATTGACTGCGAATTGAATCTTATGGACTCCTATTTTAGTTGTAAGTTTGTGACTATGTTTGAATACTTGTTGAACAAGGTTCTCGTGTTTTACAACAAATAATAGTGTTTGTATTTTACAGAGAGGGTTAGCGTTCTTGTATTTTACAGAAAGATAGAGTTTAATCTGTGTGTTAGACATACTCCAAACACAACAACCTAGACTGCGATCCTTGGGGGCAATTTAACGTAGCAATTTTATAAATAATGTAATACACAACAACTGTGTTATTTTACCTCCATAGTCTCATAGATTTCAATGATAGCAATATCATTTATCTACTCTGCAAGTTAGGTATTTAGTTCAACAATTGTTTACTGGTAATGATCGTGATATCTTTGACACACCCCGATTTGCTGGCAGAGATCTTTCTGGGAGAGTTTTAATTTCTTGAAAATACTTTCATAGAGCGATCTATTGTTGGACAACAATATCCTCACTACCTAGCCTTGCGGTGGACAGCGAATCACCCTGGATAGCGATTTCACTTAATATACTTTTACCTGTGTTTCCATAGATTTCGATGTTGATAATTCCTGGAATTAAGACAGCAATATCCTTAGTGTGTTTCATTTTTGCATGTATTGCTAGATGGTGTTTTCAATAAAATATACACCTGTGAAGAACATCGTTGGTACAAAAAACAAACCGGTATGCAGATGTCGGGCATATTTTTGTGATGGATTGATTATATTTCAATTGGAGAACGAACTCTGTGTTTCTTGTTATTAAGACAACTATTTCATAGTTATAATAGTAATCTCATAAATGGAATTGGTAACCCTAATAATTAGCATTATATAACTATCATAAATGGAGGCCTTCGTTTTTCAATTTCTACTTGATCTTAGAGTTAAGAATAATGCCACAGTGGAAATTCTGGGTTATTAAGTCATCCAGGTGGAAATCCTAGAGAGAAATGCTCTTCTGCAAATCATTTTGAGGTATTGTGTTTTATACAATTAACAATTTCTCTTACTTATCTCTGCAGAAAATCGACTTTAACCTAGGATCTTACGCGACTGTTAGTTGCCCAACTCAGTAGGGGAAGGTTTTATTTTTCTCACTCTTTGATTTGTATTTGGATTCTCCACCCTTACCTTTATTAAACTACTGATATTTTTCTGAAAACACTAGTGCAGTAAATGTATCTAGTTTTAATTTAAAGTTAAACCCAATCTCCACAATCACCCACCAAAGTTTCTTTAGGATCCTTCAGCTCAAAATACATTAAGGGACCAACCATGACTGTTACACTTATCACTCCTCTATTAGAAAAATCGTTCTACTCTTCCACACTTTTTAATCTAGGGGGTTAGAGTTGTAAATAAACACTTGTGTTATATAAACTTATCTCTTACAATTATGAGTTACGTCATTCGTTTCCTATATCAGTATTATGACTTGGAAAACATTAGATTAATTGTAATTATATAGAATTTATTATTTATCAGCCTAATATGTCAGTCCTTTAACTTGGTCACTTTAGATTAAATGGTTTCCTTGCCAAGGTAATAAATAAATTTCTCAATGGAGAATGGGTAATGGTTGTGGCAAAGTCGTTTAACAAATTGCGCATTTAAGTGAGGATGTTGTCAACCTATTGCTTGGGTGCATGGGTCTAGTCTTATTTTCGATTAATTTCGTCTCCTAGTGCATTAAATTTTTCATGGTTTATTGGTCTAGTTGTGTTATGTTGCGCTCAGGTTACCGTCATGCCTATCGCCTCATGATGACATGATTCTTGATGAGGGGATTATTGCACACCCGATAGATGTGAGGCGAACGACAACCGAACCTAAGTCAGTGCTTCCCAATGTGGGCATTGTTCGTTGTAAGGGTTATTGTTATTGGTTGTAATGCCTCATTGTGTTTGGTACTACGCGTCGTTGAGGTATCTATCTATTGGTCATCTTGTTGGTGTCAGGCGGGTAGTTGTTTTTATCCATCCTTTTATTATTGCATGTTTCATCTAGTTACCTGATGTGTTAGTAGGATGAGTCATTGTTGTCTGTCGCCTGATTTTCATGCACGGTGTTCATCGTCAATTTTCGTTGTTTAACTCTCGTCGTGGTTTCCTACCTTAAAACAAAAAAAAAATGCACTTTCTTCTTCACTTGTAGTCTTAACGATGGGACCGTTACATATGGTATCAGAGCGGGTTCAACCCTAGGACTGTGGATCACCAGGATTTCCACTACAATAAAACCATGAGTATTAACATTTGCTTTAATTAAAAACCTTAACGAGTCCATGTCATGATCGCATTTAGAGGACACCTCAGAGGTTCACCATGTGGTCTCGTGGAAGGAGGTGCAATGCCTGCAGAAGTTCTCGCACCCTCGGAGTCGAACCCCCAAGGGGAAGAGAATGTCCTTGGGATGGATTCTCTTGTTGTAAGGGATGATGATGGTCTAACAAGGCCCTTCCAGGTAATTTCAAAGAGCCTTGATTCACCATCGGTACTGAGATGAGGCCAAGGAACCTATACCCCTGAGGGTCCATAGCGTGCCCTATCTAGTACCATTAACATCCACCGAGAACTTGAGAGAGTTGAGTCTTGAGTCCACGAGTGTCGTCGATGGTTGTGTTGTCGAGGCACAGTTGTAGAGCAAGGCATTGTGCTTCACGCTTCATGATTATGACCTCTAGAAAAAAGGTCTGCATCGCGGTCTTCAATTGAAGGGGAGCGCTCTTCTATGGTGGAAGATGCTCCTGCCGCATTTGAACTTGGTTGTCGACGACGTGTCTTCAGAACTATTCGAGGAACGGTTCCAGGAGAGGTATATTTCTGAGGANAAAGGTCTGCATCGCGGTCTTCAATTGAAGGGGAGCGCTCTTCTATGGTGGAAGATGCTCCTGCCGCATTTGAACTTGGTTGTCGACGACGTGTCTTCAGAACTATTCGAGGAACGGTTCCAGGAGAGGTATATTTCTGAGGAATTCATGGAGCATCAGCTCAACGAGTTCGACACCTTGCGACAAGGCAACCACACGGTGCTCGAGTACGAGGCCCATTTTGGAGCTGATTCGGTATGCTCCACATGAAATTACCCAGAAACTTAAGGTCAAGAAGTTCGAGTTTGGCCTTATTGTTAGAATTCAACTTCTACTTTGGGTACCAAGATTATTGGACCGAATAAAGTGTGTTGGATTGTGGGGAGCCACATGACCAACAATAATGCCCAGAGGAAAGGGCCAGAGCATCTGGATCAGCTAGACCCACTACCATGGGAGTTTTGGGAAAGGCCCATCGCATTATTATAGCAGTGAATAACCACCAGGCAGAGCACCAATCGACTATGCTTGAGACGTTAGGTATCGTTACTGACCAAACGCTTAGTATTTGATAGATCCCACTTCTACCGAGAGTTTCATTCTTGTGGCATGCTAGAAAGGATTTATTTAAAGGCAGTCGAACAAGATGATTTTATCTTTGTAGAGATGGATTCGGGAGACAAACAAATGGTTGGAGGAAGGGTTATGGGTTGTACCCTTAACCCGGGAGAGTTTTTCACCAGGGCCAACCTATACAAAACAATCTTAGGGTCTTATGACGTCATGATCGGTATGGACTGGTTGGAATGGACTGGTAAGACGAAGAGAGTTTCCTTGAGGTTCATCTCTTCCTTGTAGCTATGGAAGAGAATGTGCAAGGGATGTAATATTTATGTGATCTTTGCATTAAACAAGAAGGGATTAGCGGGACGTCTAGAACACCTTCCGGTGGTGAGAGAGTTTGAAGAAGTCTTTCTGAAGGAGTTACCTGGGATTCCATCGGAGAGGCAATTGGATTTTACCATAGACCCTAAACTGAGGACAGAACCAATAGTGAGAACACCTTATCGTATGTCGACCCCAGAGTTACAGGAGTTAAGAATGAAACTGAAGGAGTTGTTGGACCTAGGATTTAAACTTCCAAGTGTGTCACCATGGGGCGTGCCTGTTATTTTAATACAAAATAAGGATGGGTTGTGGAGGCTCTACATTGAATACCATCAATTGAACAAGGCAACGATCAAGAATCAATATCCATTGCTGAGGATTGATGATTTGTTTGATCAGATGAAGGGTGTGACGGTGTTCTCAAAGATCTATTTGTGATCATGGTATCACTAGTTATGGATCAAGGAGGAAGGTGCCCTAAGCCCACATTTAAGACGAGGTTTGGTCATTACAAGTTTAATGTTTTACCGTTTCGACTCACAAACGCCCCAGGGGTATTTATGAGTTTGATGAACGGGGTGTTCCGCGAGTTCTTGGACAAGTTCGTCCAAGTATTCATTGACGATATTTTGATTTACTCTCGAATGACGGAGGAGCATGAAGAGCACTTTCTCTTGGTACTACAGTTTCTACGAGAGCATAACTTGTATGGGAAGTTGTCCAAATGATTTTTTTATCATCGAAGATTCAATACTTAGGGCATGTCATCTCCAGCAAAGTTATCGTCGTGGATCCAACAAAGGTCGAGGCTATTATGGAATGGGCTGCGCCGACGAATGTCATATAAGTGTGTAGCTTCATGGGTTTAGCAGGATACTATCGACGATTCGTCAAGGGATTTCGAAGATAGAAAATCTGATCATGTAATTGCAAAAGAAGAACATGAAATTTGTTTGGACCAAGAAATGCGGAGAAGAATTTCGGATGCTCAAAGAGATGTTGACAACAAAATTGATACTAAAGGTCCCTGAAATGGATGCAAACTTCTTGGTATGCACTGACCCATCCAAGGAAGGCTTAGGCAGAGTCTGGATGAAAAATGGTCAATTAATCGCTTACATCTTGAGGAAACTGAGAAGGAATGAGGAGAACTATGTGATGCATGATTTGGAGTTGTTATTTGTTGTATATGCATTGAAGGTTTGGAGACACTACCTTGTTGGATGAAAAATTGAACTAAATACACACCACTGTGGACTAAAGCACATCTTTACGCAAAGCGACTTAAACGCGCGACAACGATGTTGGTCAGGATTGCTTAGTGAGTATGATTTCGAGATTACTTACATAAAAGGAACAATGAACCGAGTGTCTGATGCATTGATTCAGAGACCATGCATCTCTTTGGTGTTGCCTCTTCAGAAAAATCTACGTGAAAGGATTGTAACTTTACAGCACGACGATGACTGTTACAAAGATGTCAAGTATTTTATTGGACAAAAAAGAGTGATGGTACCAAAATTCAAGGACTTACTTGGACAACAATGGATCATTGAGATTTAAAGGTCAAATTTACATACCACCCAATGATGGGTTGAGAATTTTGATCCTAAACAAGGCTCACAGGGAAGTGTGCATGGCTCACCCAGGAGTCATGAAGATGAGGGTAGACCGTAAACCCGTATTCTTATGGAAAGGAATGAAGGTAGACATAGTCAATTATGTGGCCAAATGTCTAGAATTGCAGCAGATAAAGGCTAAACATAGACATCCAACAAGATTACTACTGCCACAGGCTATTCCATAATTGAAATGGGAGGTTATTTTGATGGATTTCATTGTTGGATTGCCACTGATGGTAAGGAGACACGACTCGATTTTTTTGGTAGTTTACACTCTGACGAAGAGTTCTCATTTTATTCTTATGAATATGATGTATCGGGCACCTGACATAGCTAGAGTTTTCATCAGTGAGATTGTGAGGCTGCATGGCATGCCTAAGAGGATTATATTTGATCGAGGAATGGTTTTTGCTGGATGATTTTGGACTAGTTTCCAAGAGGCCTTGGGAACCCAACTTAAATTTAGTACTGTGTATCACCCGGAGACTGATGGGCAGAACGAATGAAAGAAATAGACCTTAGAGGATATGTTGTGCATGTATGTGATGGACCAACAAAAGCATTGGGAAGAATTATTTCCAATAGTGGAATTCTCTTATAACAACAGTTACCAACACACCATTAAGATGGCGCCTTTTGAGTTTCTTTATGGGTGACCATGTCAGACGCCTTTGAGTTGGTATTGGCTTGAGGATAGGGTCTTGGTGGGACTGGAAGAGATCCAAGAAATGGAAGATTAAATGAAAACTATAAGACAAAGTATCAAGGAAGTGTGGGATCGACAAAAGAGTTATGTTGATGTGCATTGTGTCGACCGTAGTTACAATGTGGAGATCGAGTATTTTTGCAGATGAAACCACGTAAGATTTCGAGGAATTGCAAAAAGGGGCTAAACTATCTCCTAGGTTCATGGGATCCTACGAGATTGTGGAAAAGAGAGGCCCGTGGCCTATTGACTAACCTTGCCTGATTCTTGAGGCATATGCACGATGTCTTTCACGTCTCTTTTTGAGACATTATGATTAGTAATCCTACACATGTTTTGACTTGAGCACCTTGTGGGTGTCGGATGACGATGTGCTCATGGCTGAACCGATCCACATTCTAGATCATCGCATTCAACATCTATGACGTCGAATGGTAGAACAAATCAATGTCTAGTGGGAGAATTATAGTCTGCACTCAACGAGCTAGGAGGACGCATATGATATGCACCAACAGTTTCCATTTTTTTTTTTATATAGACTTATGCCATTATGATACATATTATTTCGACATTTATATACTATGAAACTTCAGAATGAAGTTTATACCAAGAGGGGGTGTATGTAACGTCCTGCTCTTTCCCGCAATGAGGGAACTTATTCTTTAAGGACACTTTCTTGTAAGTGATGGATATTTTTATACTATTAGGCATTTGATTATGATTATGAGGCATTATGGATAATATGACATGTTATTTTGTTGTATTGATATAGACAGGTGCTATTGACTCGGTTCTCCTAAGTGTGCAGGATTTTGGACCTTGAGGATGTAGAGGCATCGATGAAACCCTTTGACTCTGGATCGAGTCAGGGAGTGAACTATTGGGGCTGACAATAAATGGTCGACCAGACTCACATGTAGAGTAGAGGCATCACACATGACTACCAGAGACGTTGAGGGAGAGGTGTGGACAACAACCCTGCCATAGCCTACTAGCACTTTTGTCATAGCTAGAACTATAGGTTAATGATTATCTAGTTCGAGAATACCCACGATGTCATGAGGGTAGACTGCGAAAGTCGCTCACGATGATTCTAAGGGGCACACAATAAGGTAGGGGCCTTATTCCTTAGAGGTCCTTAGTCTCCCACGAGATCACTTGGAGGAGTATTAACTCCAGGGGTTTTTGATGTCTACCAAGTCAGTCAAGAGGCGAGTGGAACCCTTAGAGCATGTAGTGTGTCCTGAAGGGCACGTCATGCAAGAAAAATGGAAAGAGGTGTGTGGCACCCTTGGAGCACGTAGTGCATCCTAAAGGGAATGTCGCGCAAGGGAAACATAATGAAGTGAGTGGCACCCTTGGAGAACCTAGTGCATCCTGAAGGGAACACTGCGTTGTTAAATAATAAATGAATAAACCTATATGGCCTAAGAACGAATAATATGATGAGAAAGATTTAAAACAATTTCTGTAATAAAATGTTGCTCAGCCCAAGAAAATCAAGTCTAGATCTAGGGTTACTTGTGATATAAGGAAAAAGAAAAAAGACTATCTTAGTAAGGTATCTAGAATTTAAGAACTTTCTAAATTGAACTCAAATAGTGAATTAGTAAGGGGGTAAGTCATTAAAATGTGTAAGGGAATATGGGGACACCTAGGAGAAATTCTAGGAATGATTTTAGGTGGGTGAGGGAAATAGGAGTAATTAATTAATTAATGAAATCAATTTATGGTGGAATGGAGGGGATGGGTGACACATGTACGGGGAGGATTTTTATGAATTAAATTATCGAACAATAAATTAAATGGGAATTTGGGAAAGTAAATGACTTAGAAACTCTATATAAAGGAGGGAGGAGGAGGAGGATGGATCTCTTATTTCATGTGTAACGTTACGCTGCATAATTTTAGACTTGAATGACTTAGCTTGTGGGATTTGGGATACCCATCTCGGTGAGGAGTGGTAGCTCGGCCTTGAGAGGCGAACTGGGAGCTAGTTGTTCTCTTGTTCAATGTGAGTGGACCCTTGTGGCTCAAGGGGCTAAGGGGAAAGAAGAATACCCCTAGCGTTGGCTAGGAGGTACCGGTGAAGTCTCATCGGTTGGCAAGAGGGAGTTGTATGGAGCGCGCGGGATAATGAATCAGAGCGGACGAATTGGGCTATGGTACGCTTACTTTGATTCTACATGGTAGACTCTTATTATACCTCACGCTTTCAATTCTGTATTTTTAATTGTGTCAAGAAAATGTTTGACTTAGAATTTTAATTGATAACTTAATTTTCCCATAGACTTAAGCTCGTTGTTGATTGATTCCCTTGGCTTTTGATCCCTACATGTTGTGACTATCCTTTGGTTTTTTTGATTAGTGAAGAGTTGAGCTTTTCTTCCTCATCCCTAGTTTGTTAATCCATGCCTGAGAAGTCAGCTAGGAGTCAAATCGATGGTCGTCACTTCGGTGCACAATTACCTCTAGATTCTAATGCCCTACTTTTTTGTGTGTGGATTATGAGAAAAGAATGTGTTTTCCCAACAACTTACCCCTTCTTATCTCCACGCCTTGATTTTTGCCTTGTTTTGGTCTCTGCATGTTATATCACCTCTGCGTCCTAATTGTCCTTGTCATCTGAAAACTGTGTTTAGTGTTTTCTTCATTTCAACACCCTCAACCACGAAATTTTTAACTTTGCATTTTTATATATTGCTGGATAAATTAACTATGTGTTGTAATACCTCCCTTGCAACTTAACTCTGTGTTTCCTTTTATTTGACAGAATTTTTCTCTGCATTTTTTTATACCTCTACACTTTAATATTTGAAGACGAATTGAGACTGTGTCGTCACTAAATTGACAACCTTTACATTGTATCTAGACTACCAAATTAAATCGCTGTGTTGTTTTTATATATTGGGTGTCTATGAATTTCATAGATTTATTAGACAACATTATAATGTTTAGATCTATATAGATATTGGGTGGAGAATTTATTGTAAGGCTGTCTATACATTGTTAGACTAGAAACGTTTAATATATATAGATATATATCATAGCTAGAATTCGATTCTTTTTCATATTTGAAAGACAACAAAAGAAGTTGTGATGTTAACCCAAACAAATTTAAAGATTATTGACCATGATTTCATTGTAATACTGACTGCGAATTGAACCTTATGGACTCCAATTTTAGTTGTAAGTTTGTGATTGCGTTTGAATACTTTTTGAATAGGGTTCTCATGTTTTACAACGAATAATATTGTTTGTATTTTATATAAAGGGTTAGTGTTCTTGTATTTTACAGAAAGATAGAGTTTAATTTGCATGTTAGACATACTCCAAACACGACAACCTAGACTGCGATCCTTGGGGGCAATTTAATGCAACGATTTTATAAATAATGTAATACACAACAACTGCGTTATTTTACATATGTAGTCTCATAGATTTCAATGACAGCAGTATCATTTATCTACTCTGCAAGTTAGGTATTTAGTTCAATGAATTTTTACTGGGAATGACCGTGATATCTTTGAAACACCTTGATTTGTCGGTAGAGATCTTTCTGGGAGAGTTTTAATTTATTGAAAATACTTTTACAGAGCGATCTATTGTTGGACAACAATATCCTCACTAGCCATCTTGGAAATGGATAGCAAATCACCCTGGATAGCGATTTCACTTCCTATATTTTTACCTGTGATTCCGTAGATATAGATGTTGATAATTCCTGGAATTAAGACATCGATATCCTTAGTGTGTTTCATTTCTGCACATATTTCTAGATGGTGTTTTCCATAAATATACACCTATAAAGAACAACGTTGATACAAACAGTGAAATGATATGCATATGTTGGGAAACTTTTTGTAATGGATTGATTATATTTCAATTGGAGAACGAACTCTGTATTTCCTGTTATTAAGACAACTATTTCATAGTCATAATAGAAATGTCAGAAATGGAATGGGTAACCCTAATAATTAGCATTCTATAAATATCATAAATGGAGGCCTTCGTTGTTGAATTTTTGCTCGATCTCAGAGTTAAGAATAATGCCATGGTAGAAATTATGGGTTATTAAATCATCCAGGTGGAAATCCAAGCGATAAATGCTCTTCTGCAAATAATTTTGAGGTATTGTGTTTTATACAATTAAAAATTTATCTTACTTATCTCTACAGGAAATCGACTTTAACCTAGGATCTTATGCCACTGTTAGTTTCCCAACTCAGTAGGGGAAGGTTTTATTTTTATCACTCTTTGATTTGTATTTGGATTCCACACCCTTACCTCTATTAAACTACTGATAGTTTTTCGAAAACACTTCTGCAGTAGATGTATCTGGTTTTAATTTAAAGTTAAACCCAATCTCCACAATCACCCACCAAAGTTTCTTTAGGATCCTTTAGTTCAAAATACATTAAGGGACCAACCATGACTGTTATACTTATCTCTCCTTTATTATCAAAATCATTCTACTCTTCCACACTTTTAAATCTAGGGGGTTAGAGTTGTAAATAAACACTTGTGTTATATAAACTTCTCTCTTACAATTCTAACTTATGTCATTTGTTTCCTATATCAGTATTATGACTTGGAAAACGTTAGATTATTTGTAATTATTATATTAATTGTAATTATATAGCATTTATTATTAATCATCCTAATATGTCAGTCCTTTAACTTGGTCACTTTAGATTAAATGGTTTCCTTTCCAAGGTAATAAATAAATTACTCAATGGAGAATGGGTTATGGATGTGGTGAAGTCGTTTAACATCTTGGGCATTTTAAGTGAGGATGTTGTCTTACGTCTTGTCAACCTGTTTCTTGGGTGCATGGGTCTAGTCTTATTTTCGATTAATTTGGTCTCCTAGCACGTTAAATTTTTCTTGGGTTATTGGTCTAGTTGTGTTATGTTTCACTCAGGTTACCGTCACGCCTATCACCTCCTGACGGCATGATTCCTGATGAGGGGATCATTGTGTGCCCAATGGATGTGAGGTGAATGAAAATTGAGCCTGAGTCAGTGCTTCCCGATGTGGGCATTGTTCGTTGTAAGGGTTATTGGTATTGGTTGTAACGCCTCATTGCGTTTGGTAGTGCGCATAGTAGAGGTATCTAGCTACTGGTCGTCTTGTTGGTGTCGTACGGGTAGTCATTTTTATCCATCCTTTGATTATTGAATGTTTCATCCAGTTACTTGATGTGCTGGTAGGCTGAGTCATTGTTATCTATCGCTTGATCTGCATGTGTGGTGTTCATCGTCAAGTTGTGTTTCTTAACTATCGTCGTGGTTGGCTACGTTAAAACAAAAACTAATTGCACTTTCTTCTTCGCTTGTAGTCTTAACGACGGGACCGTTACAAATGTGGGCCCTTGATCTTGAATTTGTTTTCCTCCAAGAAAAATTAATATTTTTTTGGAAATAAATCCTCATCCCACATGCATTAGTATGTTTAAATATTCAACATTTATAATACTAAGAGGGTAACACACTTAGTAAGAACTAAAGGAATATTATGGAGATTTATGGGATGATATTTTAGGAAATTAATTAAATAATTAATATTTTGTCAAAATTCAACCTCTAACCATGCCTAGTCATCATGACTAGTCACCATCCATAGCAACAAGAGTAAGCAATCAATATGTTTCCACATGTCATTATATCATACTTCAATAATATTCCAATAAGAATATCCCATGTGTCACAAGTGTATACTGCCACATGTCTCCATTGGTGAGCTGCCACATGTTGCCATTAGTTAGGTGTCATTTGTCACTCCTCCATATGTTTCCATGTCTCATGATTTAGGTGGTTAACAAGTAGAGTAATGTGATTGGTTAATGGTGCATCAATAATTAAATTCCATGTGGAAAGATCTTATTGGTTGGTGATATAATGTATAAAACTTTGGATGAGAGGTTAAGTATGGGAGAATGGATGAGAGGGTACATGAGGGGGTAGGAGTGGGTAGTTAGGGGGAGGGGAAAAATGTAGGCGTCAATGATATATGGGTGACTTAGGGTGAGGTAAGGGGTGGAGAATGTAGGGAGGGGGTTTGTGGGTTCAATGGCGAGGGAAGTGAGGGGGTGGTGAAGTAAGGAAGGTTTTCGGGGGTGAGGAAAGTGACAAGGTAGGGAATGTGAGTCCACCAACCGACCATGAATATAAGTTTGCTAAGAGGTTAGGGGGGTGGGGTAGTTAGAAAATAAACTAAATCATGAAACTAATGAGGTGAAGCAGGGTAAGAGTGTTGTGAGGTAGAAGACAAAAATATTATAA
>SNQJ01S0066172.1:44769-71642 GCA_010110895.2 Picea sitchensis
ACTTTTCTTCTTAAAGTTATTCTCTTTAAAGAAATTTCTGTGTTTGTGCTTCTCCTCATCATCACATGTCTGATCCTTTCTTTTGTGGGGACATTTATTTGCAAAATGACCTATCCTACCATAGTTGAAACATTTGAAAGGCATTTTACCTTTGTATTTTCCTAATCCCTTCTTCAGTCTCTTCACAAATTTTGCTTTAATTTCATCAGGCTTTGAATCCTCATTCTCGTCTGCCTTAAATGATGCTTCTCTGGAGGTGGGTTTATCTTTAACTATTCTCATTTCATATGCAGTCAATGTTCCTAGAAGTTGATCAAACTCCAAGGTTTTTAGATCATTAAGTTATTCAATAGCAGATACCTTCAGGTTGAACCTATCTGGTAGAGATCTCAAAATTTTCTAAACTAAAGAAGGTTCCTCAATTTTCTCACCAAGTGCTTTCAATGCATTTACCATTTCTTCTACTCTCAGAAAGTATTTTCCAATAGTTTCATCTTTCTTCATCTTCAGCTATTCAAACTATATTTTGTAGGTTTGAATCTTGGCGTCCTTTACCTTCTCATTACCTTCATAACTGCTAATGAGTTTGTCCCACATTTCTTTGGCAATTCCTAGGTGGATAACTTTTACGAATTTTGCTTCTGTAAGCCCACTCAAGATGGCATTCATAGCCTTATCATTGAAGCTAAATTCTAGCTTGTCATCCTTATTATCTAGTACAATTGGCTTTACATAACCAGTATCTACCACATCCCAAACATCGGCACCTAAAGTCATTATGTAGGTTCTCATTCTAACTTTCCAGAAGGAAAAGTTTGTTCCATTGAACAGAGGGGCCTTATTAGTTGAATTTCCTTCATGGTTTGACATGTTTAAGCTCTAGGATCTACCCTTAGATAAAAGGGGCCAACTCTGATACCAATTGTTGAACAACTGAAAGGGGGGCGTGAATCAGTTTTTACTGGGCTTAAACAATTATGCTTATTTTAAACTCTTTACACAACATTTAATGACAGTCACAATAATGTAGGGAAGTAAGAAATAGAACATTCAGCATTAGTCACACATATGAGATACACCGAGACAGATATTCCCTAAGGAATCCCATACAGGGTAAAAACCTCTTCTTCTTTATATGATAAGTAATATTTACATTCTTTACATTATCATACATATGAGAACCAACTCATAATGAGGCTACAACCTCTATTTTGCAAGTTGCTACTTGCTAAGAGCACCAACTCTCTAGATTCTCTAGAACCAACTCCCTGGTTTCTCTAGCACCAACTAGAAGGAAGCACCAACTCCCCAGTTTCTCTAGCACCAACTAGAAGGAAGCTATAACTCCCTGTGTTCAAGAACCCACTTGAACCTTTGAGGAAAATAGTCCTCCCTCGCACCTCCCTACCACCCTGAAATATAAATCTTTGCTATTATGACTTATTACAGTGATATAAAGTTCTTCAATAGCTTACCGGTCTCATCACTATTCTGCTACACTGCGTTGCTCTATCTGCATCAGTGTCTTCTGCACACTCCTTGTGCTTTATGTTCTTTTTCATTTTATGCTCTCTACACCATGTCCCTTCAATGCACCATTCCCCTTCTGTACATTTCTGTTTCTACGCTCTACCTCCTTCTTCACACCTCAATCACACCCAACAACAACCACCCTGATCTCTTTTTCGTTCTACATTCTTATAGTCTCTGTGATCCTTGTGCATGCAATATGCGCCATGTTCCTGCATGCTCTCCCGATGCAACTGTTCTCCACATCGGGGTGTTTTCTCGCACTTCCCTCTGCCACCTCTCTCTCCCTACAACCTCTACACCCTCTCTCTATCCTATATCTCCTCCTCATGTTGAGTACTCTACCTGATCATCATTGCAACTCTTCAGCTTCTCTGGCGGTTTAACCCACATGTCCAACATCATTGGGTGTTATGCTGAGATTTCTCATCCTTTGGCAGTTGAGACTCTTCGTCTTCTCTATAATAGTCGATCTAATCCTCTCTATTGAGGTTATAGGCTTCAACACTCATCCATCTCTCAATCACCTCTAAGAATAGTCTTAAATCACTAGAAGATGCCTCGAGCGTCTTCATCTTCTCTGGAAATCATTATGAGGCCTCTTCAAGTCCTCTGGCAGAAACCATCAGTCGTTTCTAGTAGTTACATTGTGTGTGCAACAGTAGCCCTCCGATCATATTCAAGTTCACCTATACCATTGGATGGAGTTCGTAGGGTATTGCATTTAATTCACCATTTCATACTTCATCATTTCGGGATTCCTGTGGTTAAGGTTTCTTTACACTTCACGTATTGATCCCCAAAACTCTGAAATTGAGCTTGGTTGCACTAGCTCCTTCCTCCATCTTCCGTCGATGTGACCAATGGATATGACCACAGGCTGAGCCAAAATTTGTTTCGCATTTCGGCATTTCGGAAATCCCATTGTGTGGCATCTCGACTCTCCAAGTCGCGATCTCCGAAACTCCGAAAAAAGGAGCTTTCCGCTTCAAGGTTTTCTCTACAAATCTTTGATGATGTGACCACCGGAATATGACCCTTCTCTAATAACACTAGTTCTTTGATCTCTATATCAATGGTCCTTGATCTGTGGTGATCGGATGACTATCCTCTACCCCGGTACTTCAGCCTTTGGGACTTTGGGGGAGTGATGGAGTTAAAACTCCTGAAGCAAAAACTCTCGGAGTGAGGTCAATCTTGCGTCACTCGATGACGTGTTGTGACTTGAGCGGTTGTCACGTGTCACTTAGAATTGTGATTTCCAGTGGCTTGAAATGCCAAATCAACTTGACACTTGTCATTGACTGATCATGCCACATGTCATAGCCTTCCACCTACCCTTTCTGACGTGGTCTGCCACATTCACCTCCTGGATCTGTAGGCCATGATCACTTCGCGATTTTTCATATCACGATTTCAACATTCTTGATGTGAATGTTCTTCAGTTCCAAGTCCTGGTCTACAAAACTACAAAATGGAGTCAAATCAACTTTTCATATTTTCGCACTTCAGGACTTCGGGACTCCTGTGATGAGGAGTTTTGACACTTGACTCCTCCATCTCGCGGTATCTGAAACTCTGAATTGGAGTCGGATCAACGGTCCAGATCAAACTTTGATTTGATGGCTAAGGTTATTTCGCGATTTCACGTATCGTGAGTTTGAGAGGTTAGGGAACCCTATTCCTTTGACTTTCTAGTCAGAAAAAGGATGATCTTTCACCACGTATCCTTCTTGGATCGATGGTCTAGTTTTGTCCTTGAACCAACTATTGAGATTATATCGTGGTATAGCATATCGCGATTTCTCATTTCGCGACTTCAGGACTCTTGTAGTAAGAGTTCTTGACATCCCCAACTCCCGGTATCCAAAATCCTGGTATTCGAAACTGTCTCCTACTTTCGGGATTTCGACGTTTCGCATTTCGCGATTCTAGGACTCCTATGGTGAAGTGTTTTGACACTTCAACTCCTGGTATCCAAAACTTTGAAATGGAGTTAGATCAATGTATTACGGTATTTTGCATTTCGTCGTTTCACCATTCTTGTCGTGAGTTGCTTCCTTGACTCCTCCAATGCCCGGTCTAATCTTTCCATGCAATTATCCCTATGCTACTGATCTTCCTTGCCTACCTGTTTACCATCAAATAAATAAGCACACTCTTTCTCTCTTCGTGCACCTCTTCACTATCTCTTCTAAGCTTATGTTGTCCCTGTTTTTCCATCGTTTCATACTCTGATCTTGCCATCAATGACAAGCACACCTACCTCTAAACATGCCAACAAGTGGGATGTGGACACCTCCTTGTTCCTCAAAATAGTTGCCAGCCCTGAGACCTTAAATGGTCAAAATCAATCAGATGAATTATGGGCTTGAGCATTGCTTATGTGTCTTGGAGGTCCTAACCTTGCAAGGTAGGTTGGGTGGGTAGTTCCTATGTGTTATCTTAATGTGATGAGTTGATATTGCATCACCATTTATGATACTTGTTGATTTTGTGTCATTATCTAATGATATGATGTATTAATTATGTTTCGTTACTAATTATGATTGATGTGTTGGTTGCTTCGTTGTGGATTACGACGATGAGTCACTTGTAATTATTTTAAATATGATTTCATTGATTAGGCGTTGTAATGAATTATGTGTTGATGTTAATTTCCGAATGCTTTAAAAAATATTACCTTTTGTACTTTTCTTTCCCAGTCGTAATGAAGGGGTCGTTACATATGGTATTAGAGTTGGTTCAACCCTGCAACTTGGGATCATTACGCCTTCCATTGTATCAAACACTTGATTAACAATTTATCGCTAATTAAATTGAATTGTGCCCTTGCATATAATCATGGTTAGAGGATTCCATGGAGGCAGAGGATGTGGTTCTAGGGGAGGAGGTGCAACGCCTCCAGTAGCCTCCATGCCAGAGGGGTCTAACCACCAAAGAGAAGAGAAAGTCATTGGATAGGAGAAGGTTGTTGTGGGGGATGTGCTCGGGTTGATGAGGTCCTTTTAGAGGATGTCATATGCCTTGATTAACCAAATAGATAGAGATGAGGCTAAGGTTCCTGTACCCCCTGAGAGTCCACAACGCATCCCAGAAGGTACTAGTAGCGTTCATAGATAACTTGAGAAGGTCAATTTTCTCGATTTCTTAGGTGTCGTGGATGGCACAACCGTCGAGGAATGGTTGGAGAACATGGTGATGTGCTTCTCACTTCTCGACTACACCTCCAACATGAAAGTCTTCATGGACTTATTTCAGCTAAAGGGGAGCACTCTTATACGGTGGAAGACACTCCTACCACAACTGAACATGGTCGTCGAAGACGTGTCATGGGAATTGTTTGAGGAATGGTTCCGGGAGAGGTATTTGTCAGAGGAATTCATTGAGTGAAAACTCAATGAGTTCAATGCCTTGCAACATCATGGTTGTATAGTTCCTGAGTATGAGGCCTGATTCATGAAGCTGCTTAGGTATGCTCCACATATGAACATCAAGAAGCTCAAGGTCAATAAGTTTGTCTTCAGCCTTAACGTTAGCATTTGTGAGAAAGTAAGGATACTAATGCCTCAAACATTGCACGATGCAGTATAGAAGGCCCTCATAGCTGAGGAAGGTCCTATCAATGGGGGTCAGGGTAGGACTCCTGTGAGACTGACAGAACAAGTGACATCTAGTGTATAGAAGCATCAAACCCCAACTAGACATTAATCAGGGTAATGAGGCACTCCGAGAGAATCCAAAATCACAACACCATGATAACTGAATCCTCACTAGTAGACTCCCTACATAGGACCACAACACCAAAAACATCGTCATATGTTGCAACAGTATCTTAGGCCTGTTCAGCTAAATAGACCAAGGCTACAGGATGGTAGGCCGACAACTTTTCCTTCGGGGATCAAGAGTACTAGGTTGAAGATCAGATGTTGGACATGTGGAGAGCCATATTACCAACGAGATTGTCCAGTTGAGAGGGCCAGAGCAGTTGGGTCAGTCAGACACACTATAATTAGAGATTTGGGCAAGGCCCACAAGATTCATGTAGCGATGAATAGCCGCTAGGCCAAGTACCAGTCTACTTTTCTCAAGACGTCAGGTACCAACGTTGACTAGACCTTTAGTATTTTGATAGATCACGGTGCTACTAAGAGATTTATTTCTGGTGCAGTGATAAAAATAATTAAGGTAAAGGCAGTCAAACAAGATGAGTTGAGCTACGTGGAAATGGCTTCAGGTGTGAAGTAGAAGGTTGGAGGAAAGGTTACAGACTTTAGCCTTAACCTAGGATATTTTGTAACGAAGTCGAACCTGTACGTCATGATCTTAGGATATTATGATGTCGTGATCGATATGAACTAGTTGGAATTGCATGAAGTGATACTCAACTATAATATGAAATGATTGAGTTTGACCGATGATGAGGGAGAGAGACAAGTGATTGTAGGAAGAAATAAACTAGTGAGTTTCCTTATAGTTAATTTCTTCACTACAACTACACAAGATCATGTGCAAAGGATGCAAGCTATATGAAATCTTAGTGTTGAATGACAAGGGCGTGGAAGAAGGATTATAAAAACTTATAGTAGTATGAGAGTTTGAGGATGTGTTCCTAGAAGAGTTACTAGGTTTTCCACCCGAAAGAGAAATGGAATTTACCATCGACTTAAAACCTAAAACAAAACCAATAGCAAGAACACCTTATCGGATGTTAATGCCTGAGTTATAGGAGTTGAAAATGCAACTAAAAGAGTTGTTAAACCTAGGAATTATACATCCAAGTGTGTCATGTTGGGGTGAACCTATTATTTTCATATGGAAGAAGGATGGTTCATGGAGACTCTGTATTGACTACCGTCAACTGAACAAGGAAATTATCAAGAACCAGTATCTGTTTCCGAGAATAGACGATTTGTTTGACCAAATAAAGGGTGCAACTATGTTTTCAAAGATTGACTTGAGATCAAGATATCACCAGTTACAGATCAAAGAAGAATACATTCCTAAGACCGCATTCAAGATGAGGTTCAGGCATTACGATTTTACCATTTTATCGTTTGGACTGACAAACACCCAAGGGGTATTCATGCATTTGATTAATGGGGTGTTCCGCGAATACTTGGAAAATTTTGTTCAAGTATTCATTGATGACATATTGATATATTCTTGGATGACAAAAGAACATGACGATCATTTGTGCTTGGTACTACAGTATTTATGAGAAAAAAAACTATACGTGAAACTATTGAAATGCTCTTTTTATCAATCAAGGATTCATTACTTAGGGCATGTTATCTCTAGCGTAGGAATTGTTGTGGATATAGTGAAGGTAGATTCTATTATGTAATGGCCTGCGCCAATGAACGTACCAGAAGTACGTAGCTTCATGGATTTAGTGAGATATTACCGACAAATTTTTGAAGGTTTTTTGAAAATAGAAAATCTGATCATGGAATTGCAAAAGAAAACAAGAAGTTTTTTTGGACCAAGAAATGTGCGGAATCAGTTCAAAGGCTCAAGGAGTTGTTGATGAAAATGACAATACTAAAATTCCCCGACATGGATGAGGACTTCTTGGTATGCACAGGCATATCCAAGGAAGATTAGGCGGAGTCTTGATGCAAGACGATCGAGTGATCACTTGCATCTCAAGGAAATTATGAAAACATGAGTAGAACTATGCGACACATGACTTGGAGTTATTGCCCATTATGTATGCCCTGAGAGTGTGGATACAATACCTGATTGGATGGAAAATCAAACTAAAAATAGACCACTATGTCTTGTAGCACATTTTTACGCAAAGTGACTTAAACATGCGATAAAGATGTTGGTTAGAACTGCTTAGCAAGTACTATTCTGAGTTACTTACATAAAAGGAACAATGAACATAGTGGAAGATGTGTTGAGTCAGAGACCACACATATTTTCGGTGATACCTCTTCAGATGAATCTTTGAGAAAATATTCTAACTATACAGTGCAATGATGACTAGTATAAGGAGGTTAAGGAAAATATTGAACAAGACACCATGTTGGTACCAAAGTTTGAAGGATATGCATTGGACAACGATGGATTGATGAGGTATAATAACTGGACTTACATACTACCTAATGATGATTTGATAAGTTTGATCTTAAACGAAGCTCATAGAGCAGTGTACATGGCTCATTCAGGAGTCACGAAGATGAGGGAAATCCTTAATCCCTTATTCTTCTGGAAAGGAATGAAGGTAGACATAGTTAACTACGTGGTGATATGTCTAGAATGTTAGCAAGTGAAGGTTAAACATAGACATCCGACATGATTACTACAGCCACACGCTATTCTAGAATCAAAATGGGAAGTCATTTCTATGGACTTTATTGTTGGATTTCCACTAACGGCAAGGAGGTACGACTTGATTTTAGTGGTAGTTGACACTATGATCAAGAGTACCCATTTTATTCCTGTGCATATGGCGTTTCAAGAGCCATACATAACTATAGTTTTTATCAGCAATATTGTGAGATTTCATGGTGTGCCTAAAAGGATCGTATTTGATCGAGGATCGGTGTTTACATGATGATTTTGGACTAGTTTCCAAGAGGCCTTGGGAACCCAACTTAACTTTAGTACAACGTATCACCCGGAGATAGACGGGAAGACAGAAAGAACGAACCAAATCTTGGAAGATATGTTGTGTATGTACGTTATGGACCAATAAAATCACTGTGAAGATTTCTTTCCATTATTAGAGTTTGTGTACAACAACAACTATCAAAGCACCATTAATATGGCACCATTTGAGTTTCTTTACGGGAAACCATGTAAGACGCCTTTGAGTTGGAATCAAATTGAGGATAGGGTCCTAGTAGGACCAGAAGTGATCCAAGAAATGGAAGAACAAATTCAAAAATAAGACAAAGGATTAAAGAAGCACAAGATCGACATAAAGTAATGCCAATGTGCATCATGTTGACTGTAATTATGAAGTTGGAGATCGAGTTTTTTTGCGGGTGAAACCGCACAAGATCTCAATTAAGTTTGGGAAGGGTGATAAACTCTCTCCTAGGTTTGTGGGACATTTTTATGTTGTGGAAAATAAAGGTCATGTGGCCTATCGACTAGCCTTGCATGATTATTTGAGGCGTATGCACGATGTTTTTGATGTTTTGGTTTTGATACATTATGTTAGTGATCCTACACATGTGATTTCTATGAGTTCCTTGCAGGTGTCGGATGAGGGTGCACTCACGGTGGATCCAATTCACATTCTGGAGAATTTCATTTGACAACTACTGCATCGAATAGTCGATCATGTGAAGGTTCAAAGGGACAATTATAGTCCTCACTCAACTACCTAGGAGGATGCATATGATATGCGCCAAAAATTTCCATATTTATTTGATAGTTAGACATATAGATCTTGTCAGATGATTTATACACTACATTTATATACTGTACAACTTCAGAATGAAGTTTAAAACAAGAGGGGGTGTATGTAACATCCCACTCTTGCGAGCACATGTTATTGACTTATTCTTTGAGGACACTTGTGTGAAAGTGATTCGGTTTTAGTATATGGTTGTATATTTGACTTATGGATTCTTATGATGATGTTGATGGATTATGATGTTATGTTATTTGATAACTATGTATTGACATATGTTATTGACGAGTGTCCCTTGAGTGTGTAGGACACTTGACATATTAAGGATGTTGATGGCATCAATGGACCTCCTTGGTCTCCGGATTGAGTCAGGGAGTGGATTTTATTAGCTTGAGTATTTCATTTATGCATATGTGACATATGATCGGGTATATTATGATGTTGTTTATGGATCATTGACAATGTTTCGTTGTTGGATGCAGGTTGATGATTTATTGCTAATATGACTCACATAAGGAGTAAAGGGGCCATGGAAAACAACCAATTATTGAGGGAGAGGTGTGGAAGCATTCATGTCAAAACCTACTAGCATTCTCGTCATGGCTCAAATTGTAGGTTAACGATTACCTAGTTCAAGAGGTCCACCATGCCATGAGGGCAGAATGAGACAGTAGCTCATGAATATTTTTAAAGTGCGGGAAATAAGGCAGGGTCCTTATTCCTTAAAATCCCTTAGTCTCTCACAAGGTCGCCTAAATGGAGTATTGAATCCAAGGATTGGACAACTACCAAAACCAGTCAAAGGTGAGTGGCACCCTTGGAGCACGAAGTGTGTATTGAATGGAACGTCACATAATTAAATTTGAATCAAACATGAGTGGCACCCTTCAAGAACGGAGTTCGTCTTGAAGGGCATGTCGCAGTATTTAAAAAGGTGAGTCAATGAATCTAGTCGGCCTAGAAAAATTTGAGCGAATGTTAAACCTTGTAAAATCTTGAGCACTACTAAATTAATYAATTGATTAATTAATTAATTAAAGACTGAATTTATTAATCATAATCCCTAATGGTCTAATATTTTGCAAATAAAAATTTAACTAAGCCTAAGTCTAAGCTAATGAGAGGACAAACAACTAATTTTATAAATTAAATAATGAGGGGATGAAATTAATCAATTTAAGAAATCAATGATTATAAAAAAAAACTAAAGAGTGATTTAATACACATTGTGCAAGTAATTACCAAATTCAAATTTAAGGTAAAATTGGATGAAATCTAAAGGAAAGGGTACACATAGAAATGAATCTAGAGTCTAGTTAACAATAATCTAACTAGAAGATGTTTCCTATTTTAACTCAACTCTGTTTTAGAAAAGCGTCGGTCATTAATTAGAAATAAAGGGAATAAAGGGACAACTAGGAGTGCTTTTAGGATGGGTGAGGGAAATTGAATTTTAATTAAATTAAATTATGGATTTACTTGTGAAACTAAGGGAACGGGTGACAAKTGTATGGGGGGAATAATTCCTAATTAATTTTTAAAATATGAATTAAATGTGAAAAAGAGAAGGTGTCACTATGGAAATTCTATAAAACAAATAGTTAAGAGGAGGAAAGGATTACATTGGTTATGAGTAAGGTTATGTTGTAGAAATTATGACTGGTTTTACTTGTGAGAGTTGGGATACCCAGCTTGAGAGAGAGTGGTGGCTCTACCTTGTGAGGTGACCTTGGAGCTATAGAATTTTTGGTTGTGTATGTGTGTGGCTCCTATGCAACTCGGGGGGCTAAGGGGGAATAAGATTATCCCTAGCGTTGGCTAGGAGGTACCGGTGAAGTCTCAACAATTAGCAAGTGAGAGATCAAAAGGAGCATCGCTACAGAAGAATGTCTTCGGTTTCAAAATTTTCTCCGTCGGTTATCGTATTCTTTTTTATCTTGTAATTGTAATAGTTAAGTTATAAATTGGGTTCAGTAATTTCTTTAGAACTCTAGATTTATAGAAAAACATTATGTGAAATGAATTTTGATGATTGTTCTGTGACTGTGGGATGCTTCCATGGTGCTTTGAATGCATGATCTAAATACTTTCCATCAGATTTTGGTAACACTGCCTTAAATAACAAATTGCATAACTTTGCTTTATGTATCGAATTGTTGAGTTAAATTTATTCTTGCTAAGTGTGTGTCCTCAAAACTTAATCCTATGTGTTTTTACCATAGTAGAACCTCAACGTTTTTACAAGATAACACCTCCATTGTCTCACCTTTGTTTTATTTTTTTTGGGCGAATTGTTGAGCATCCCCTGACATTTTTGTCCTTGATTCATCTCCTTAATTTGCTAAATGAAGCTCGCCTAACAATATTGCACACTCTGGGCATTTTTTTTTCCTATTTCATCTATGTTTTATGCAATTGAAAGTCGACCAACAACATTATTCTCTCAAGGCATTTTTTCCCCTTGATTCAACTCAACATGTTGCCAAAGAAGTTTTGCCTAATAAGGTGAATTCACGCTGGAGATTTTCCTTTGGATATTATCTATGATTTAATCTTAATGGTCTACATTTTTTAGGAGATCATAACCTTTGCGTTTCTTCCTAGTTTTCTCAGTGAAAATTTGGATCTAGTCTGCGTTTTTACACCATGCGAGGTACCCTGAATATTTCTACATTTGTTTCGTTAATTTTTCTCTATGTTTTTAATGCATTCGCCCATCATGGTAAACATTCATTTTTCCTGACATAATTTGATTTTACCCTCTACGTTTTCTTTAAAATGTGCCCAACATTAGTAACCATTCTATCTTTGTGTTTCCCCAATGTTTTTATAAACTGTGTATCCATCTGAATTTTTCCTCAATGATTTTGTAATTGATGTATCCATCTGAATTTTTCCCTTAGCGATTCTGGTAAATGGTGTATCCTTTGGGTTTTCTCTCTCAGCAATTCATCTCATGCGATTACCACCTTCTTTCTTTGTGTTTTTTCCCTTTATACCCTTAGGAAATTTGACGAKAGTAACCCCTGCGATTTCACTTGTTTTCCTCTGCATGTTATAACAAAAGACTGTCTGCGTTTGGTGTAATCTCCCTGTGATCTTAATATTATTTTCCTCTATGTTTTATAAAAAAAGGTTGCCTGCATTTTGTTGTAATCTCCCTGTGATATTAATATTCTTTTCCTCTGTGTTTTTATTAATGAAAATTGTCTGTGTTTTGGTGCAATCACCCTTTATTAGTTAGACTATTTATTAATTCATTGGAAGACTACCTTTACAAATATTATTATCTTCTCTACGTTGCCTGAGTAAATATTGTTGACCTCTCCAATAGCAATGATGAATTTCAACTCTTTATTTAATGTGCTTAATTGTGTTGTGAACATCCTTACTTAAACTTGTTTTCCTTAAGGTTAGTGGAGATGTTCTCTTACTTTGGAATAGGTATAGCTTATATGTATCTATGTTGAAAAAATTATATCATAAACACTAATAGATTAAACTGAAGGAGGGGTATTAATATTAAGATGTTTTCTTAATCCTAGTATTGCATAAGTATAAACATGTGCATTTATGACCAGGAAGTTATACACTAAGCTACATTTAATAATGAAAGGATGGTATTAATGTTAACATGCAATGCATAGGGGTTCCACCAGAGTATATCAACCATATCACTTGTGCATAGTGATATACTAGTTAATGGCAAAGTAGAAGAAGGATTTAAACTTAAGAATGTATAACCCCTCACTAGAACATGTGTGCTTGTGGATATTATAAAATTGATGATTACTCATGTGCAACGAAATTAATGCGATATATGATTGGTTACGATTTTGATTAGTTTTGCATCATGAATAAATGTTGATGTGTGTTTGGTTTGGTAATTTTCTTACTTTTGCATCATGAGCATTAAGTTGATGATAAATCATGTGTCATGAATTTATTTCCTGACATGTAATGAGTTATGTAAGTAGATCCTCTCGCGCAATGAATAAAATTGATGATTACTCATATTCCTTGAATTTATGTGATTAGATTACTTTGCGCGTGGAAATAAATGGTTGAGTAACTAGATTCTTGTTCCCTAAAATTAATAGATTAGATTTATTTTACGCCTTAAATTAATTGATAATTATTTCGCGTCATGATATAAAAGCAATGACATATGAATGGTCAGGTGTGTGATTTACTTCTTGTGCCACCAAAAATGTTAATGAATAGATGATTGAGTGATTGATTTCCCTTGCGCCATGGATTATGTTGATGATTAAGTAATTAGATTTCATGCACTATGGACTAAGGATGATGCATAAATCCATACACCTTAGATTACTCTCGCGCATTGTAACAATGTTGATGTATGATTTCTTAAGTGATTAGATTAATTGCATGCATTGAATGATGTTGATTATGTTTAATTCGGTAATTGGATCATGCACAAACCTTGAAATTATGTTGATTATTGTTGGATTCAATGATTGATTAATCATGTGCCTTGGAGTAAAGTAGATGTCTGATTTTGCACCTTGAAAATAAAATCAAGTTGATTACATTGTGCCTTAACCTATGTCATTGTATGATTGATTTAATAATTAAATTCTTGTGCCTTGGAATTTATGTGATGTGTGATTGGTTATTAGAACACTATTGCATCATTGATTATCGTTGATGTTGTTGATTTAGCAAGTTGTTTTTTGGACTTGATTGTGTTAGTGGAATGTAAACACCTCCTTGTTCCTCAGAACAGTCACCAACCTTGAGACCTTAAATGGTCAAAATCAATCGGATGAATCATGGGCTTGAGTGTTTCTTATGTGTCTTGGAGATCCTAACCTTGCAGGGTAGGTTGAGTGGGTAGTTTCTCTATGTTATCTTTATGTGATGAGTTGATATTGCATCGACATTTATGTTGTTATCTAATGCGATGATGTGTTAATTATGTGGTGTTACTAATTATGATTGATGCATTGGTTGTGTCATTATGGATTATGACGATGAGTCACTTGTAATGATTTTAATTATGATGTCATTAATTAGGCATTGTAATGAATTATGTGTTGACAATAATTTCCTAATGCTTAAAAAAAAATTACCTTTTCTAGTTCGCTTTCCTAGTCATAACGGAGGGGTCATTACAACTGGAACCACCATCACCTACATTAGCTTTCATTTTGCGCTCCTTAGAGGATATTAATGAGACATTAAAGGGATACTATTCAGTAGATTTCAGAGTGGAACCCCCACCATCTAGAGTGGGTAACCTTGAAGCGTCAAGGGACTCTGAGGGAGGGCCTCCACCAAGGGACATCACCATATATCTATAGAAGATCAAGCTCCCAAAATTTGTTGGGGGTTGTGCAAGTGAATGTGTAGAGGCACGGCTAGAAGGAATGACGTGATGTTTCACCTTAAGATACTATGCTTCCACATCAAAGGAGAAGATATAAATCTTTCAGTTGAGGGACATTGCCTTGAACTGGTGGGGTAACCTAGAGAGGTAGTTGCACCTTACCCCAGATACCTTCCAAAGGAAATAACTGCCTGCGTACTATGAGGAACAATAAGTAGGAGCACATGCTCTAGTTTAGGGAAACAAGATCGTGGAAGAGTACGAGATCAGGTTCATGGAGTTAGTAAAATATGTCTCGTACATGTATATCGATCAATGACATGATGAACATTTTTTGTACGGGTTAAAACATAAGATGAGGGCCATGGCACAGATGTGGAAAACATCATCAGTAGTTGAAGCAGTTGAAAATGCTCGTTACGTGGAGGAGCACATGAGCTTAAACGTAGGTATGAGGTCAACCATACCACATCATCCTGGATTCGTGGGAAAGGACCCTAGGAATTTCTCTAGGGGAGGAAGCTCTAGGCCAACCCCTTATGGAAATAGAGTCGCTCCTAGAGAAGTTACAATAAGTATTTCAATGGCAGTGAGTGAAACATCCCACTCATCACCAAAGACATAGGAAGGTCCACGAACTTCTTAGGGAGCAACAAGTAGGGGCAGGGGTTCCAGGGGAAGGAACTCATTTCACAAACTGTCACAGGGAAGTGTGCAGGTTCCATCTAGTGTTACTTGTTGCAGGTGCGAAGGACCTCATTACCAGTGTGATTGTCCAGAGTTACAAGCAGGCTTTGTGCATAGAGAAGGAAAGGCCCCGATGGGAAGAGAAAGTAGTAGCCACCATATTTATGCAACAATTAATAACCACCAGGAAGAGAATAAATCCACTGTGGTGGAGTCATTAGGTATGCTAAATCATGTCAATGTTAAAATTTTATTTGATTATGGTGCTACAAATAGTTTTATTTCACATTGTGCATCAGAAAAGTGTGGGTTGGCATCCTATGAGCACGATGACTTTAAACAAGTCAAGGTGGCTTCAGGGGAAAAGAAAGTGGTAGGACCTAGCGTCGATAATTGTCCAGTAGAACTAGGAATGTGTACTACTAGGTTGAAGGTGTATGTCACTACTCTACGGACGTATGACCTAATCACTGGAATGGACTGGTTAGAAGCCCATCGATCTTTGGTAGATTGTTTCGCGAAGAGGATGCTTTGTGTTGATGATGAAGGAAGGCCAGTAAAGATCCATGGTGTACAAAGGAAAGTGTCTCTACACTTTATCTTGACCATGAAGGTTAAATGGCATGAGGCAAGTTTGTCTATTGTATGTAGTGGAAGTAGTTAATGAAGGGAAAGGACCCTCCTTGAATCATTATGTAGTATTCTCGGGGTTTAAGGATGATTCTCTGAAAGATTTTCCAGGGTTACCTCCTTAGACAAAGCTTGATTTTACCATTAAGCTAAAACATGGCGTGGAGCCAATTTCCAAGACTCTGTATAGATGGAAACGCTAGAACTTTTTGAGTTGCAGATGCAGTTGAAGGAACTACTTGACTTATGGCTAATAAGGCCTAGTGTCTCACCTTGGGGTGCACCAGTAATTCTTTTCAAGAAGAAGGATGGTTCCTTATGATTGTGTATAGATTACAGGTAACTGAACCATGCTACAGTGAAAAATAGGTACCCAATACCACATATAGATGACTTCTTTAATCATATGAAAGGGGCAGTAGTTTTCTCAAAAAATGATCTGCTATTAGGGTATCACCAGTTAAGGATTAAAGAAGGTGATATTCCTAAAAATGCCTTTCAAACTCGATTTGGGAATTACAAGTTCATTGTAGTACCTTTTGGTTTGACCAATGTGCTAGTAGTATTCATGAGCCTCATGAATGGTGTATTCCGAAAGTACTTAGAACGCTTTGTACAGGTCTTTCTGAATGATATCCTCATCTATTCCAAGAATGAAAGAGAACATGAGGAACACTTGCGAGTGGCTTTGTCATGCCTTAGAGAAAATAGATTATATGTCAAGTTGTCGAAGTGTTCTTCCTTCCAGAAATAAATTCACTATTTAGGTCATATCATTTCCAGTGAAGGAATCTCTCTGGACTAAGAAAAGGTAAAGGCCATTATGGAATGGCCAGTGCCAAAAAATTCTCATGATGTAAGAAGCTTCATGGGGCCAACGGGTTATTATCGGAGGTTTGTGGAAGGGTTCTCTAAAATAGAGAAACCCATCACCACCTTACAACGCAAGGGGGTCAGGTATGAATGGACATAAGAATGAGATATTGCATTCATCGATCTTAAGAGGTTACTAACTAATGCACCAATTATGTGTGTGTCAGATATGGAAAAAAACTTCATATTTTTCATGTATGCCTCGAAGCAAGGATCGGGGGTCATGATAATGCAGGATGGGGGAGTGATAGCGTATGCATCAAGAAAGTTGAAGCAACATGAGGAGCTTTATGCTACTCATGATTTAGAGTTAGTAGTTGTAATGATATATCTAAAGATTTGGAGGCATTATATAATGGGGAGAAGCTTTGAGCTCAAAATAGACCATGAAATCTTAAAGCATCTCTTCATTCAAAGGGATCTCAGTGCCAGGAAGAGGCGATGGAGTGAGTTTATGAGTGAGTAAAATTTTGGAATTTTGTACATCAAGGGAAAGGAGAATGTGTTCATAGATACCTTGAGCAGGAGACCATGTGTCTTCTCCTTGGTTCCCTTAAAATTTAATCTGAGGGAGCGTATGTTGGGGCAACTTCTTGGATATAGTTAGTATTAAAGGTTACTTTAACCCTCCCGAGTGGGAGGAAAGTAGATCAAAAGTATGAAGGATATATCCTGGAAGTAGATGGATTATTAAGATATCAGGGAAGGATGTACATCCCTAAAGGTGGGGATATTCTAAGATCATACTCAAGGAAGCCCATAGAGAAATTTATTGTGCACATTCAGGTGTGAAGAAAATGTACGCAGACATGAAGAATCGTTTCTTCTAGGTAGGCATGGAGCGTGATGTAGTTGATTTCATCGCCAAGTTCCTAGAGTGTCAACAAGTGAAGGCTAACTACCACCAACTGATAGGTCTTCTACAACCACATGATGTTCCTATCTCCAAGTGGGAAGCCATTTCTATGGATTTTGTTGTGGGATTTCCACTCACATCGTACAGAAAAAATGTCATTCTTGTGATAGTTGATAAGTTGGCCAAGAGTGCTCATTTTATTCCAATTAGAGACACTTATGATGTCACTAATGTGGCACGCGTGTTTATAAGTGGGGTCATCTRTCTGCATGGGTTACCCAAGAATATCATCTCACATAGGGACTCTCGATTCACATCTAGGTTTTGGACAAGTTTATAGTTACCATTGGGAAATCAGTTGAACTTAAGCACAACATATCATTCCGAAACATATGGGAAAATCGAGAAATCAAATCTTGTTATGGAAGATATGATTAGGATGTATGTTATGAATAATCAAACACATTGGGAGAAGTACCTACCTTTAGTAGAGTTCACCTACAATAACAACTTTCATAGCTTCATTGGAATGCCACCCTATGAAGCTATGTATGGAAGGCCATGTAGAACACCGTTGAGTTGGGAAAGGTTAGAAGATCGAGTGACAGTTGGGCCAGAATTGAGTCAAGAGATGGAGGAACAGGTGATTCATATTAGGCAACGACTAAAGGAAGCACATGATAGACAAAAACGTTATGCTGATGCACATAGGACTGACCGAATTTATAAAGTGGGAGATCAAGTTTTCATTCATATTTGGCCTAATAATAGTACCATTCGGTTTGGGAAAGGGACAAAGTTGTCGCCTTGATTTATAGGACAATTTAAAATGCAAGAGAAAATTCAACACATTGCCTATCATCTCGTACTACCACCCCACTTGCATAAAACTCGTAATGTTTTTCATGTATTTGTTCTACATCACTATGTTGTTAACGAATCTCATAAACTGAATTGGAAGGAATTGCAGGTATCGGATGCAAGAACCCTCATGGTCGAACCATTACTCATATTGGATTGTAGGGTCTGATAACTCAAGAATCTTTTGGTAGACCAAGTTAAGTTCTAGTGGGATAGGTATAGCCCAGGATCTACTACTTTGGACGATGCAGAGACCTTACGAGGAGATCATCCCTCACATTTTTTACCACCTCAGGAATATGTTTTCCTGAAGGTTGGGTGTATGTAATGACACCTTTTGACTTAGACAACTAGAATTACTTAAGGCCTAATCATCTTTATTTTCTATTCACTGTGAAACTATTAATGATACACTTAAACTTTTAGGACATATGAACCTATGTGAATGTCAATTCTAAGAATGTTTAGCGTTATTTGAATTATGATGGATATTATGTAATCTATTTCTAACTTGAAAATTTTGACATTTAAAGTTGTTGGTACGTGAATAGCGAATTGAGATTACGATTAAATGCATTTACATGATGATAATGCATGGATATGTATGGGTTGTGTTATAGACTAATCTACAGGTTAATAGGCCATGAAATAGCCAAAGAATAATGATGATAACAGGTTGATGTCGTGAACATCGACCAGGAAACAATATGGTATGAATCTTGTATGTGAAATTATATTGGTTCAAATGCATTTCTATGATATTTGGACAAGTGCAGGTTTTTCATGAGGCGAGACTACCTAAAATTGAATATACAATGACAAAATTCCCAGCAACACAGTACCACTGTATGGTCCATGGTAGGGTGTTGACCCTAGTTCTATTAAGAGGGGTGGAGGAGTTTCCCACCATGTATTCTCTGAAACTTGGAGTCATGGAAGGATGGTGTTAGCTCACTCTCACCTAGACATGTGATGATGATTGTCATATGTCTGTTGGGGAAGATTGGTTAAGAGAGTTGACACTTCCACTTACGGGCTCTATTTGGAGTTAGGTCAATAGAATTGACACTCCAAGATAGTCCAGCAGAGGAAGGATATGGATGGAAGTAGATTAGGGAAGAAGGATGACTAGAAGCACTTGATACTGTGTGGGGATTTTGCCTTATGGTAGAATTTCTTGATTTCCTCGTTTTGAAAAATATGTATATATTTATGTTTGCATTTGCCTAACTAAACTACAATTATCTAAGTGAATGTTTCTTGTGCTAAATTATTATAATTGATGGATTTCACAAACATTTAATTGTTCTACTATCTTTTATGAAATGAATGGTCTTGTTGATTGGATTGGACGCATATAAGAGTTACTTTAATAGTGATAATTATTGTCATTAGTGCATGTGTGAATCTTGTATGTGCTAGATACACATGCATGCCTTGCACATGTACACTAGTATGTATAAGTGTTTAAATTAATGATATTGTTTGTTTGATGTGAATGTATGAATCATGTGTCATTACCCTTCTATTGTAAATTACTCTAACTTCGGGACGAAGTTTCTTGAAGGGTGGGTGTATGTAACAATCCAATTTGATTAATTGTTTATCATAGTTTTTAATTTAAATTTAATTAATTACTAAAATAAATTAAATGAGTCTTTTTATTATTTTATTATTAAAAGGTAGGTGAAGTAATTAATGGGGTGATAAAGTTGTTGGAGAATTAATGGGGGGATAAGGTTGTGGGGAATTAATGAGGGGGATTTGAGAGAGGAGGATAAGGAAGAGAGGGAGGACATGGAGAGGGGGTCTTTTGTTTTGGGGGAAAATTGGAGAAGGAGGAGGAAAAAATTCTGAAGGAGATAGGGAAGAAGGAAGAAAATGGAAGAAAAATTGTTTTGAGGAACTCTCATAGAGCACTGTTGTTGATGGGAATTTTGGGCTCAGGGGCCAGGAAACCGCAAGGATTCATGAAGCTAGAGAGATGTAGAGGTTGTTCCTAGTTGGCTGGGAGGTTAATATTCAGTTGGATAGTTTGGGCCAACACAAGAACAAGTGAACCAGGGGCTGAATCAACCATCCTGCAGGTTGAGATATGTATTTTACTAGTTGGCCTGTGGTCATTATGTTCTTGTTATTATTATTATGTTGTTATCGTTATTATGATGTTTTTGTTTATTCCAGTTATAAGAAAATCATGAAAGAAATTCTAAACTAAATTTCAGTAATTAAAGTTGGAGCTTATAGAAAATATTTATTTATTTTGAGTCCTGAAATAGGTAGGCCTTACAGAGATTTACTAAGCAGAGTGGCATTAGTTTTCTATGAGAGAATTAATGGATTTTAAATTTCACGCATTGCTAATCGAAAGATTTTCCTTGCCTAGGTCATTTTTTTATTGTATTCAATTTATTGCATGAAAGTGCCCATGGATAGACACAAAGTTGTCTCTATTACTTTTTATGGTGCAAATATATTTTTTTCCCTATTATAATAACTATAACAGGTTTCTATTCTTCTTTTTATTCTTTATGCATTTTTCACCATTATCTCTTTTATACTATTATGCCTTAATTCTCTCTCTCTATATATAACAATGAAAATCTTCATTTAGTACATGCTTGTTTTATTCAAGAAATTTATATAGTTGGTTATGCAAGTTTCATTTTGATTTTCATTCTTCCTTTTAAACTTAAAATGAAACAATTCCATGCTATGCTTACACTTTTATTCTTATGCCATTTCAAAGAAAACATTCAAACTTTTTTCATTTAATCAAACACCTTATTTACAACTATACACCTACATAATAAGAATTACAATGAATTCTAATTAATAATTTTAAACTTATTCAAAACTAAATACATAATAAGAATTACAAAAAGTTCTAATTAATAATTTTGAACTTATTGAAATAAAACTAACTGCAACCTTACAAAAAGTTAATAATTATTTATTCATGAATCTACCTTTCGCTATAAAATCACATCCTTAAGCTCTATGCAATTATTTGTAAAAATAGGATATATATATATATATCCTATTTTTACAAATAATTGCATAGAGCTTAAGGATGTGATTTTATAGCGAAAGGTAGATTCATGAATAAATAATTATTAACTTTTTTAATAAATGTTTCTGATAATTATTAACTTTTTTAATAAATGTTTCTGTAACAGGAGAGGGAGATGTTTATATAAAAATAACTCTAAGGTATCATTGTAATTATTTAAGAATTTTAAATCACTTTCAACTGAATCTCGTGAGACGAAAATCCTCAAAATTGTTACTCGCCATGTAATTGTTCTTAATAAAATCCTTCCATCAATCCATTTGTGTATTTTCCTTCTGCTAAAAACACTATTTAGAACTATTTATGGTTGAAATTTAGGAGGCAAAGTCTTTTTATATGGTTACATGGAGAATTTGTACCTTACCTGAAAAATGGGATGCCTCAATTGCACTGATATTGTAAGGAGATATCTAAAAAAAAAATGGGATGTCTCAATTCCACTAATATTGCAAGGAGATATTTAGTTCCACTAATATTAACTGTCTAGGAGATATCTAGTTGGCATAGTTGGCAAAATTAAAGGGGCATCACTTGATGGTGAGAATCTTGGAAAGTATTAATCAGATACACGGTCATTAAAGAAAAAAACATTTTACATTATGGTTATTGATTTTATTGGCTTTCATGTTTTTCTTCGAATTTGCCAAGCATTAAAATGTTTTGTTTTTTTATAATAAGGGATTAATAAGATTAGTTTAAATTTTATTAAAATTAAGATAAATTTTTAAGAGATAAATTTATATAATTTAAGGTTTTTTTATCCAGTCTTAAAAGTAATTGAAAAAAATAGAATTTTACAATAAATTAAACTTATGTGTTGATTTTATTCTAATTCATAACAACTTAAATGATCTTAAAAAAGGCAATTGGGGTTGTTGTAAGTTAACATTTTAGTTTATTTGGTGCAAACATCTAGTTATAATGTGTAAACATTTTTTTTAAATGAATTAAAAATAATAAGATTTAGTAAATTGATAATGTTTTAAATTAATTGAAAAAACTTTCATTCTATATCATACATCATATTATTTATTATTTCAGGTTAAAATTTCCTTAAAACTAGAGAAAAATTCATAGAAATGTGATAAGTACGATATAAATTTATAAAAGTCTAAATTAACTCATTCAAAAGGAATTTGGAAGAAGATAATTAGTTGAAAATTGGTATTAAATATTTACATATTTTGAAGAAGATAAGAAGAACATTTAGATAAAATGTAATGGAAAATTAGGTGAATCTATACTTTAGAAGTTTGGAAAAGATTTCTACATGTTGAATAAATAAACAATTGTTAAATAGATAAACAATTGATATTAAATATTCACATATTTTGATACGAAAGAAAGATTAGTTAAAATAAAATTTTCTAAATAACTTATTTCTTCAAATATTTAATTTTGAATATATTTCTCATATTATTTCATATGTTAAAAATTCACCAAAATTAGAAAAAAATACATAAAAATATGATAAATAAAAAATAAATTTATAAAATATTAAATTAATTAATTCAAAAAGAATTTGGAAGAAGATAATGATAACATATAAATAAAATGTAATGGGAAAATAGATGAATCTATTCCATAAAAGTTTGGAAAAGATTTCTACATATTAAATATTAAATAGATAAACAATAAACAATTGATATTAAATATTTACATATTTTGATATGAAAGATTAGTTGAACTAGAATTTTTAAAACAACTCATTTCTTCATATATTTAATTTTGAATATATTCCTTTATCATATATTTAATTTTGAATATATTCCTCTTAAAGGAAATAATATTAGTGATAAGTCAACTTTGAATTTGGTTACAAATTTGAAGCAAAGTAATATTACTGATAAGTCAACTTTGAATTTGGTTACAAATTTGAGGCAAAGTAATATTAGTGATAAGTCAACTTTGAATTTGGTTACAAATTTGGAGTGGAGTGGATAATCAAATAAACCTATTATTAAATAATTAATATATTTTTATAAGTTTNTGTACCTTAAGAGGGTAAGTGATTACTTGTGATTTTTTAGAATTTTTTTTCTGTGCTCGAAAAGCATTAAGAGAACCTTTCCAAGATCACCATACTTTTGTTGAGTTAAGAGGTTAGAAAGGTTGTTAGTGTGACAAATATTTTAAAAATGAGATCTAATATGGTTATAGGTTGGACAATCTAAGAGAAAGTTATTTTCATCTTTAACCTTCTTAGGTTCACAAAGGTGACACACTCTTTCATCCCATGGTGTTTTAGGAATTGACCAATGCCAAGTTTCACTATGGAGCTCATGAGAATTTGTTCTTATCTTAGCAATGCTTATTTTTTTTTACACTTGAAAAAACAAATAGATAATTTTGATCTTCTAGATTAGGGTTGATTACATCATTATAATACCTTAATTTTATTTTTTCCTCTAATTCTTTATCACACCACATTTTCTCCTTAAATTTTGATTTGACATTTTTTTTAATAGTATCTTTATTCTACAAAATGTTGTCTTCCATGATTCCCCAATAGTTTAGCCAAGACTGGACATCTTTATGCCATCCTCGTTTGAGTCGATGGTGGTTATGACTCGATTTTGAAGCAAATTTAGGAAGCCTCTTGTCTTCCATGTTGTTTAACTTGTCCTTATACATTAGGTATCTAGTCATAGCCATGCTCTCAATGGGGGAGAGGTTTTTTTCTAAGAGGAGGATGGGATAGGGAGTATTTCCTTTAATTTTGAGATTATATGTTATAAAATTATTTTCTATTTGCTCTATCTTTCTCCAGGATTCTCGAGAGATACTACAGCCCCAAACTTCACATCCATAAATAATAGTAGGTGTAACAAGAGTCTCAAAGAGGAGTTTCTTCTTATCCCAACTCCAAAGATCAATCGATTTACATTTTTTTTCAAGCCCATAATAAGCTTTCCATCCCCCAATAATCCTTTTCTCAATGCTATAATTCCAATTGAGATTGTGGTGAATATCGATTCCAAGATATTTGTATGATGTCACTTCCTCCAAGTTGTTGTTGTCATATACGAAGGTATCATAAGGGATCTTATTGGATTTAATAATCATGACCTTAGTCTTATCAATATTAACAGTCATACCCATATTGGAGAAAAAATCCTTGAGGATTCTTACTTGGTTTTCAAGATCATGGGGACTCATTTCCATAAGAATTATATCATCGACATAAAGAAGAATATTGATGACTATACCAGTGAGAGTAAGGCCGACACAACCTACTTTTTCCAAGCAATCTTCTAACTTGTCACTGTATATGCCAAAAAGTGTAGGGGACATGGGACAACCTTGTTTGACTTCAATATTGTCATTAATATCTTTTGACCAACCCTCATTGTTTTTAAACTTGGAAATAACATTCTCATACATCCTTATTGCAACAACCCTCAACTTGAGAAGCACTTTTATCGCTTCCAACCTATTCCAAAGGTTTTTCCTAGGAACCATCTCAAAAGCTTTTCTAAAGTCAACAAAACAACAAAAAAAATTGGTTTTAATATTGTGGAACTCCACTTCAATGATCCTAAAGGTAACAAGATGGTCCACAATTGAATTATATCTTCTAAACCCGACCTGTCCTTGAGCTCTTTTACTATGACTTTCTAGCCAAAGGCTAATCTTCTTTTCCAAAATAATTCCATAAAGCTTGGATAAAATCGGGTTAATCATAATAGTCATATAATTAGAGGGAATGTTTATATCCCCGTTTTTAAAAATAGGAACAATGAGGCTTTGCATCCAAGGTTTAGGTAAGCCCTTCTTGACTTCTAAATTGAAGAGCTTGTGTATGTAAGGGATAAGGATTGGCCCTCCGATTTTACAAATTTCAGCCTGGTAGCCTTCAATGTGCTTAGATTTACCATTTGCAAGCCGCTTAACCCCAAACTCTATGTCATCTAAAGAAAAAACTTCTTCCTTTGTAGAAACAATAGGAATGGTGTCCATGGCATTAGGGAACTCGTAAAGACTTTTAAGGTAGGAATTGCAATCTCTTAAGTGAATTCTATTATTTTCTTTAGTATTGTGTTTTAGAATTTGGCTCCAGAACTTCTTAGGATCCAACTTATATAGTTGTGAAAGTTGTTCTTACCTTTTATTGATATACTACCCTTTTTTCCTTTTAATTAGGGCTTTGTACGTATTGATCTTATCAAGTTTTAAGGACTCATTAGAAGCATCCCTAATGAATTTCCTAGCAATTTTACATTCTTTATCATACCAAGGGTTGGTCGTTTTATTATTCTTTTTATAGGACACCTCAAAAGAGAACTTGTTAATAGAAGTGGAAAGGGTAGTTGTAAAATTATAATAGAGTTCTTCAATATTGTCCTTATAAGTTAAGAAATTTAATTTACTATTTAAATCCTTTAAAAAAATGTCAAATTTACTTTTGTCACAACCCAAATTCCTTTAATTATCATAATTCTGTTCAATATCACTTTTATGCACAAAAAAGTTTATGATTATATAAAATAAATTATTTTGAAATTAAATTTTATAAAAAGAATTATATACNGTCGTTTTATTATTCTTTTTATAGGACACCTCAAAAGAGAACTTGTTAATAGAAGTGGAAAGGGTAGTTGTAAAATTATAATAGAGTTCTTCAATATTGTCCTTATAAGTTAAGAAATTTAATTTACTATTTAAATCCTTTAAGAAAATGTCAAATTTACTTTTGTCACAACCCAAATTCCTTTAATTATCATAATTCTGTTCAATATCACTTTTATGCACAAAAAAGTTTATGATTATATAAAATAAATTATTTTGAAATTAAATTTTATAAAAAGAATTATATACTATAATGTCAAAATACTAAAATCCTTTCCAAATATATAATAGGCATATTTAAACAAAAATGATTAAACAATTATTAATAATTATATAATGTTAAAATACTAAAATCCTTTCCAAATATATAAGATGCATATTTAAACAAACATGAGTAAACAATTATTAATAAAAATATTTTTTTAAGGTTAAATTATGCATAGTGAATATTAATAAAAGTAATTTTTAAAGAACAAAGTATGCATAGTGAACACAGATACCATTGTTTTATTCATGAGAGTTAGGCATGTTTTGTCAACAATTAACTTATGTACATTATTTTTAATTTAATTGACCCAGTTATGATTGATTACCACTCATCATTAAACGAGATGTCAGGTGAAATGAAAAGTTGACACCACTAATGCATAAGGACATTGTAATGAGATCTAAAAGGACAACATGATGAGATCTAAAGTTTTCTTGAAACATTATTCTAGTGTCATAAAACTTGGAAAAGTTTGACTTGAAACATTATTCGAGTGTCATAAAACTTGGAAAAGTTTGACACAAACCAAATCACACATGCATATATATTTAGAAGTTGTTTGAATTTAAATTCAAACTATATTTTATTTTATATATTTTATTTTATATTATATGTATATGAAATTAATAAATTTTATTTATTAATTTATATAATTAGTATTTAAAAATAATTAGAGATTTAAAAAATAATTATTATGATATAATGTATTATAATAATAATAATAATAATTTATTTTTAAAGTTAAAATTAAGTCAAACATTAAATTGGTGTATGATATTTTTTCCCTTCAATAATTTAATT
>SNQJ01S0066173.1:19583-40198 GCA_010110895.2 Picea sitchensis
AAAGAGGTTTTTACCCTGTATGGGTTTCCTCAGGAATTATCTGTCTCTGTCTTTCTCATATATGTGACTGATGCTGAATGTTCTTTTGTTTATTTCTCTGCATTATTGTGATCATCATTGAGTGCCTTGTAAATATTTTAAAAGAATCATAATTGTTTAAGCACGGGAACAATTGATTCACCCCCCCCTCTCAGTTGTTCAACAAATAGGAAATGACAAGGAGATTATCGAAGATGTTGAAACTCAGTTGTCCTTTGAATTTGACATGAAGGAATTTGATGCTGCAAATTTCATTTTGGGCATGGAAATTAAAAGAGATCGGGAAAATAGGAAACTCTATTTAAATCTGAGGAAACATGTTGAGACAATATTGCAGAGGTTTAATATGAAGGAATGTAAATCGGTTTAGGTTCCTATTCCTGTGGATGTAAAGTTATATGTAGATCAGTGTCCCAAGATACAGGAAGAGGAAGAGGACAACACCCGTGTTTTGTATCCTAGTGCAGTTGGAAGTTTTATTTATGTAATGTTATGTACTAGACAGGACATTGCACATGTAGTGAGAGCTTTGAGAAGGTATATGTCAAAACCAGGGAAGGAGCATTGGAAACTAGTAAAGAGGGTTTCCATGTATTTGTGTGGTACTACTAGTTATGGATTGTGCTAATAAGGAAGATAATGATTGGACAAATTTTTGGACATACATGGGTTTGCTGATGAAGAATGGGTTGGAGATCTGGATCGTAGAATATCTACAAGTGGGTGTGTTTAACCTGTTTGGAGAAGCAACCGTTGGATGAGAAAAAAAACAGGTTGTAGTGGCACTCTCAACTACATAAGTTGAATACATGGCAGTCACTCATGCAAGAAAGGAAGTAGTATGGTTATATGGATTTGTTCAGGTATTGGGTTGGTATAAAAATATGCAAGGATAGATTGTGATAGTCATAGTGCAATCTTCCCAGCAAAGAACCCACCTTATCATTCAAAGACAAAGCACATTGATGTTCAATATCACTTTGTGAGAGACATGGTTGAAGACAAGAAGGTGTTGTTGATGAAGGTGGGCACTTTGAAGAATATTTCAAATTCATTGATAAATTTTGTGAGCACTGATAAGTTATCCTGGTGTGGAGAAAACAATGGGAATTATTTCCTTGGATTGTTGACTATGTAATCATGCAACCCTTTGTATGCAAAAAAAAGAAGTGGGAGAATGTTGGGTATGCGTTATATTCTTTACATGCCCAAACAWAATATATACATTGTGTCAAGCATGCAGGGGGGTCTTAGGGGGGTTTTAGGGGTGGTGGAGCCCTCTTGTTCGAGGGGTCGCAGGGGGGYGAMGTTCCCGAAAAAAATTGGTGGTTTTTTGCGTTTGTTTTTAACACATGGTTTTCGTCGATGGTTTTTTAATTCCAGTTAAGGAATTAGKGTTTTTGAATAATCCGGGTCAATGAATTAGGGTTTTTGGATTCCACAAAATCCTATATATTGTATTGTAAAGAATCAAGGTGATTGATGAACAAATAATTAGAGGTGTGACTTTAAACAGGTTGTTGGTTTTCCTAGTTTGGGTTTCTAGGGTAAAATATATGTGTAATGTGTGTGTGTGCCATGTATCTTTTCTATTTGTTATTAAGAATCTATTTACAATAATTAATTGTACAAGTTTCAAATAACATATCTAAATAACCCTAGTTACCAAGAGTCACAAGTATTCATTGTGTTTGAGAAATTTTAGCAATATAAATAACACGTGTATTCATCACACTATATCATAATTCTCATATCAATAAATATACTTCTTTATTTTCTAATAATTTAAATATTCTTCCTCGTGAACACCACCAAGTACACCATCATTGCTATCCTAATGATTCTTTCCACTGCATTGTGGCCAAATTCATTATTGGTGGAAACAAAACTTCAAGTTAGTGGACCACCCTTACAAAAAAATTGTAGGATATCCATTCTATAGTTCACCATTTTTCATACCTTGATCCACCCAACCCATATACTTTGACTAACGCACTTTGTACCTTGTTCTGTACACTTTTTTCTATATACAAAACAAACAAATAAGGGGGTGAGGAATAATAATAAAAAGAAGAGGGCGTAACCAGACCAACCATTTGTATCATAGAACATCCATCAAGAATAGCTAAGAGATAAATAAATAAAATAGGGCAACATATCACTATGACCTCAACAACAACTATTTAGAGCCACAACAAAAGGGGGGGAAATAATAGAAGATAATTGCATCTATTAGGAACAAATGCTAAAAAAAAGTTAAATAATGTTGCATTCTTTGCAATTTCATAGCATCTAAACCAACAAAAAAAAAATTCATACCATCTGTAATGAGGGGGGTCACTCAGAAACAAATTTTAAAACACATGTTCATGAACATATACACATTACCCTTAATTTTCAGAAATTATCATGTCATCCTTTTATTTCTCTAGTCTCCTAGTGGTAAATCAATTTGTAATTGTTAATAATTGATTATTAAAATTTTATTGTTTGGTCAATTTTTTTAATCAATAATTTATGAATTATGTTCTCATATAGTTTGAAAATCCCCTACCCAATTATTTACCATTATACCAAAATGCACATCGAAAAAATTAAATACCCTGCAAATAAATTCACATAGTATTTTCCATACTTCCATGGTAACCCTTGTGTGAACCAAAGAAGAAAACAACAAATTTGGATGTATATGATCTGAAATTAGTGCTAAAAGGATTATTTTAAAAAAATAATTCATATTCTATTAACACGCTTCTCAATTTCTCACAATTTCATGAAAAAATGGCTTAATTAATTAAAACTCAACATGTAAGGACTGGAATTTAAAAACTAGAATTGAAAAACACAAGCAGAAATCGACAAATTAATAATGAAGTTCACCCATATGGGCTACGTCTTTGGGTATGCTTCAAGTGACGAAACGATCCATTCAGAAGGATGCAACATAAATTATTTCTCCCCTTTACATCAAAACAATGGCCTTCAATTTGTAAAAACTATCGCTTGCACTGACTCTCAAACCCAATAATCCTTACATAAATATGTACTCTTGTCTCGTGGCTGCAATCACTAATGAAAAAAAAAGAAAATGGAGGCCAGATAATTCCCAATGAGTGCACTCATCAAAGTACCAACACACTTGATATTTCTTTCAAGTTTTTTCTCGATGGGTGCATTGGATTACATATCGAGTTTCTTCAACGATCACATGAGACATGTCTAGTATTTACAGTTGCAGACTGTAGTGATGAATATTTTCATGGATTGTGACAGATGTGATAATGGATGCATGTGGTCGATATTTCCATAAGCATGTATGAATACTAAGGATGCGTTTCAAATCTATAGAAGAGGAATATCCTCCCACGAAGCTCTTGATCTGGTTATTTTCTGAGAGCCTGTAATGGTGGTGTCCATGCTCACAATCTTCTTACACTCTATCACACACTAAAGTGATAAAGGAGTAGCAGTTTTATAACTTTTCAACCCCCTCCCACCCCAATGTCCATTTCCATTGACAACTTCTCCATTTCCATGTCAACCTACACATTGCTTGGGATTATCCCTCCACGTCTACCCACAAATTTCTCTAGAAGAAGAAGATTCCAAATTTGTTTTAAAATCGATCTCCATAATTCTGTGAGTGATTTGGATGCTTCTAGAGACCAATTGAACCGATTTTCTATGGTGATTTCTAATTGGATTAGTTGTCTTAGTGGGGATTCTCCTCGGTCACTCCTCCCCAATAATAAGATTTTGGACCACTAAAAGTTTGGTTTCATTTAGAAAATAAGTGAGGGTACATATCCCTCACTTTTTTGGTTTCCATCCATCTTTCTTTACTTGGATGCATTCCTTTTAGACCCACACAAAGATACTCCATATCACCTCTTCATGAAGTCCTCAAACTTATTTTGAGAATAGCATCTTCCTGAAACTCATCAAGATATTCAAGAGAAAAATATAACAAAAGGAACTTGAACATTCTCACATTGATCCATGATCATAGGAGGCTCATATAGTTCCAAGTTTTCAACATTAACCACGAAATACATCTACATATATGGAGGTAACTCTAACCGAAAATCATTGTTACCAATCTTTTCCAAAATTTTGAATGGAACATACTTGATTGGATTGATCTTCTTACCTTCACCTTTAAGGCATTCTTTGATAATGTGTAGCCAAACTTGATCACCAACTTGAAAGTGATGATCAATATGATACTTGTCATTCCTAGCCTTATACTTGGCTTGGTTTTTTTCCAATTGTTCTTGTATTGCTTGATGGACCAATTGGATCTTTTAGATGGACTTCTTGGCTTTGTATACATCATTATGTCCATCTTCCACTGAATATTTCCCAAGAGTGAAGTCCAGAGGAGACTTAGGAAAATATCCAAAACATGTCTCAAAAGGAGACCTCTATATAGAAGAATGTATGGCATGGTTATAGGCATGTTGTACATAATACAATTTTTCATCCAAAAGATTAGGATGTTCATTACAATATGCTCAAAGTAAGTATATCATTTTCCTATTGACCACTTTCATTTTTCCATCAGTCTATGGATGAAAATAAATGCTCTTCTAAAGCTTAGTGTCCATTAATTCCCACAAATTTGACCAAAATTTCCAAGAAAGCGAGAGTCTCGATCAGATAAAATGGATGTGGGAAAACCAAATGAACCCAAACATGAACCAAAATACACCTTTTTTTAAATATATCCACAACAACATATAGATAATCATGACCTTTCCTGTACATAGGAAAATTCCCTACAAATTCCATAGACACACTTTCCCATGGACATGAGGGTACACGAAGTGGCATACACCAACCCAATTTTATTTTAATTGGTTTGCTAGTGGCACACATCACACATCCTTTTACATATTTGGACACACTTGTATACATCTGAGGCCATTAACAATAGCATTGTAATTGAGTTACTATTTTTCCTATAATGAAATTACCAAAAGTGAGAGAAGTATGTGCCTATCTAATTATATTCACTCTTTTATCTCATGAAATACACAATTTACCAAGATGATATAACAATTTGTCATGTACATGATAATTTGATTCTTCCACTTTAGTACCATGGATTAGTGTTTCATATACATCCTTAAAATATTCATCTATAGCATATTGTTCAATGTAACTTTCATGAGATAATGAACTATGTTGTAAAATAATTGATGCATTAACAAAAGATCTAGATAACATCAACAACTTTGTTTTGTATACCTTTCTTTTACTTTATGACCAAACATAATTGTTGCAAGAATCCCATCCACCGGAAATGATGTGACCATTGTATTTTGGTTTGTGATTGGAGATACTGCAAAGGTTAATGATCGGTATGGATGATTATCTCTTTTCCCATCAAATAATGTTTCCACTTCTTCACACTCTGAACAATTTTTTTTCATAAGTAGGATAATTCCTTACCGCACCAATGAAGGTCTCATAATGGTAAAAATATGGCTTCTCGATTTGAATTAACATTGTTTCCATGGCATAATCACTTGCATTGGTCTCAATCTGAAATAGTTGTTGTAAATCTAGAAATGCTAGAACTAGGGTTGTACTGATCTTTTCTTTCAAGCTCTCGAAGGATTTTTTCTATTTACCTCCCCACTAAAATATCGACTTGGTACTTGTCAAGGAATGTAAAGGAGATGCAATAAAATAAAAGTTAGCAATTAACTTCCTCCTATACTAAATTTCCTCCATGGAGCTCCTAACTTCTATTACATTATTAGGCTTAGGAAATTTCATAATGACTTCAACTTTAGAGGGATCAATTTTCAATTCACCACCCCCTACTATATAGCCTAAATAAACTAAAGATTTATTTTCCCAAATTCACATTTTGACATCTTTAGGCACAATTTATCCTTTTGCAAAACATCCAAAAATTTCCTAACATGCTTTACATGATCTTCCCAACTTTTACCGAAAATAAATATATAATCTAAGTAGACTATTAGAAAATCATCTATGAATGACCTAATGATCTGAAAATAGAAGGCTGACTTGTGATGCTATGCAAGCACCCTCTACTTCATTAAAATAAAACTTTACAGGACCTTGCTTTATGTGTTAAAATATGCAAGATAGTTTATGTGCCAAATTTATGTATCTTCTTGTAAATGCTTATATGTGAGGATATGTTTTTTTAAATGGTTATATATGTAATTTCAATAAATACAAAGCAACATAACTTTCATCAAATAAACCATCAAACTCACAACAAGAACAAGATGATAAAGGAGTTCACCCCTCTCCGAGCTACATCTCCTTGAGCCTCCATCAATGGACTTGGCTCTCTGGGATTAATTTGTCAAAAGTTATTTTACAAGTTGCTTCTCAAATCCAATGGAAAAATAGACTGTATCATAGGGATCAGAACACATAAAAACCCCAAAAATGACTAATAAAACTCTGAAAACAGATCATGGCTCATCCGGGCATGACCTCTTCTACATGTGGCCATAAGCTTCCCTGAGCTTCTCTTTGGAAAAAAAACCTATAAAAGTCTTTAAAATCCTATGAAACATGTACCAATGTGTTCAGAGCATAAAAATTAGCCAAAAATGACTATTCAGTCACAGAAAGAAAACTTGGACTCACTAAAACATGACCTCAATCAATGAGGGCTTCAAGCTCCCTGGAGCTTGCTGAAACTTCAATGGATAAAAACATGCAAAATAAGTATTCAAATGGCCTTGATAACAGTGCCAATGGATTCAGGACGTCCAAAAATCCCTAGCTGGGCTTTTACGATACCTCAATCGGCCAAAAAACGAGAAAGATAGGCCTCCTGCCATCCTCTTCCTTCAAGCTTGTTGGCTCTGGTTCGCCAAAACACACCTCTGTGTGCTTGAACCAAGAACACGCTCCAAATTCGTGTTTAAACCCAGCACACGTGCACAACTGAATAACTATGCAAACTGTAGGACGGTTAGGGCACCTCCAGCCCCTAACCGCCAAGGCCGAAGTCATATGGTCATGTGACCACGCGCGTTTTAAAATGGGGCTTTGTCCCATAAGCGAATAATAAAGTAACACTTGGCGGGTAGTTTGTTGGTTACACAAATTATTTGAACCATATGTGTAAATTCACATGCACACCATAATATAAAGTTGTGGGTCATATATGAAAGAGCGCGCGACCAAGGGCTGGGCTAAGCCCCAACCCGGTCGCGGCCCAAATCACACATAGATTCAATTTTAAATAAATATAATCTCATATATATGACAAGGATCAAACGGAGGTATGTTGGTTGGACGGAATTTGTTAAGGCTTACACTTGTGGGGAGGTCCAGGAGTTGAACCCCATGGACTCCAAAAAAAAATTACATAACAAACCAAAAGCCAATAAAGGGGTGCCATGTGGCAGCCCACGACTGGGCCACGTGGCACCTCATAATTTGCCAAAACCATGCCACGTGTCGACAAATGATTTGCCCAAAAATGCCAATCTAAAACTGCCACGTCACCTAACACATCAGCATGTACGGTCAAGCCACATCACCTCTGCCACATTAGCGTACGGTCATGCCACGTCAGCATCTGTATGGATTGTACGAACTATATAGTCAACGTCCTTTTTTTTGCCTGTTTGACTATTCGAACAGATCACAATATCTCTCGCTTGTGACATTCGTTTGAGACGAAACGAATTGCATTGGGTTCATAACGATGAGGGCTACGCACCCGTTCTTTTTGAGGCAATTCCGAGAACTTTGATTTTTGAGCTAAATTTTGACCCCTGGTCCAGATTTTGATCACACCTTCCCACTGAAAGGATTTTGGACTCACAAAAGCTTATGATTATCTGTCTGAGCATCAATACTCTTCTTCTTTCAAGTTCTATCAACTGATTCTACTTGAAAATTATTTTCGACAATCACCTGGGTACCTTGACATGCCTTACACTGCAACTGGCTATATCCTTCAACCACTGTTCTCTGGATGTTGCTGACCCACTGTTCTCTTTGTGCTTGGAAGACTGCCAACCTTCCCACTGATAATCAAGTCCCTCTTGTGAACTCTTTGTCGTCAACACAATCCTCTCTACAATGGTTGCAAAAACTTTCCTGCGACATCTTGTCACAAGCCAAGAAAACCATCAATCTTGAAAACAAATTTATACAAGACTGAAAATGATGCCAACAAATTATTTTTCTCTTCAAACAAACTGTTGCATCTTGTACTTTATCAAAGCACATGGCATTTTCCTGCATCTTGGTGTACTCAAAATCAACTTACAAAACACCATCGACTAAACATAAGTCGAAAAACATGATCGACACAACATAGTCGTCAGACAATCATCAACACCAGTCGAGACTCATTTGAAACATATCAACCTTTCCAATGACAAGTCGACAAACATGATACACAATCATGTTACAATCATGATTCATTCATGATGAACTATCACCAGTTCATTGCTTACTCATACACACAAAAACAAATGCATGTGCATGACTCTTCAACTCTCCTTCCAGTACAAACATAAGTACATAAACCCGAAACATGTGGGTACATAAGAGTTGAATATGAAAAATATATATGGTTGTAACAAATGAACATCATATCCATATTTTACATCCTCCTGGCGAAGTTGTGCAACAACAAGAATGCCTTCAAATGAAATGCATTCACATGCAACTTGCATCATACAAGTTGTGAAAAACTGCTGCAACTTATCATGCTTTCCATAAATGCACACATAAGGCTGAAAAGTGCATTTACAATAGAAAATGCAAGCCTTACTTGCTCAAGAAATCCAACCATTTCTTACCAAGCCAACTCAACGGTGACTTTTTCTGTTGACAATCGTCCTCTTGTGAATCATCTTGACTCACATCGATGATGGAATCTCCTCTTCCATTCTTGCCAATCTCTTTATCCATCTGCTTCTTATGTTGTGGATGAGTGGTTGGATACAATGTCCAACATTGGTCAATGAGATGACCCTGCTTCTGACAATGAGTGCAAATCTTTTGCATCCTCTTTTCATGTTGTCTTTTCTTATAAAGTTTCCTGAAAGTGGTCAATCTTTTCCAACATTTTGAAACATGATGATTATATAAACCACAATATGTACATGGATTCTTTCTTCCATTTTTACATACAAATTTATCATGCTTAACATAATCAAAAGCAACTGAATGATAAGCAGAATTATACCTTGAACATTCACCTTTATGTAACCTTCTTGAGGGAATTGAATCACGAGGATTCAGCTCTCATTTTGAAGATAAGAACAGTTCATCCTCATCATTTGTCACAATCTTTTGTTTCCTGGGGTACATTCATCTTGAACACAAGCCTTGCATCTTCTGGAGGGATTGAACTTTCAACAAAGTTCTTGAACTTTCCTGCCCATAGCCTTCTTGAGGAGGTGAACTTGAAACAAAATTTGTTCTTGGATTTTTTTCCCTTGTCTCCTCGACTTTTGAATTTGCTCCATCTTTAGTTCATATCCAATACCACAATGCCCAGGTCTTTCTTCAACAACAATAAATCCAACAATGCCTTGTGCATGCTTTCCCCAAACCTCTACCTTCATGGCCATTTTAACAATAACTTGGACCCTATTCCTCTTGTGTGATTTTCAAAAACACCAAAACATTCATCTTAGAGGAGAATTTGAATAAACTCTGTCTATACCTTATGTTCGTACATGTACTTGTTAAGGGTTTCCTTTGCCTCATGAGTTGAATCTCCATCTCATGCAACTTTCAAGAATTTGGTCTTTCTCCTCCTTCATGGCCATCAAGCGCTCTTGAGGTAATTCTCTCCTTTCTATCTTCACACATCTCTTTCATCCCATCTCTCATGGTTAGAATTTCCTTCAACATCTCTTTGTCAAAGAACTTAAATAATGAATATGTATGAGAACTACCAATGCTTGAAGCTTCCTCCATCCTTACCAGATTTCAAACTTCAACACAAAACTTACCTGATACCAACGGCTAAATCTCAGGATATCAATTAGCAAATGCATGGAGCAAAACAAACCAATATACATTACCACCTGATCTGGAAATAGAGGGCTGATGACTTGTGATGCTATGCAAGCACCCTCTACTTCATTAAAATAAAAACTTTAGGACGCTTGCTTCATGTGTTAAAATATACCAAATAGTTTATGTACAAGTTTATGTATCTTCTTGTAAGTGCTTATATGTGAGAGTTATTTTTTTTAAATGGTTATATATGTACTTTCAATAAATACATAACAACATAACTTGCAGCAAATAAACCATCAAACTCACAACAAGAACAAGATGATAAAAGGAGTTCACCCCTCTGGGCTACATCTCCTTGACCTCCATCAATGGACTTGGCTCTCTGGGATTAATTTGTCAAAGTTATTTTACAATATGCTTCTCCAACTCCAATGGAAAAACAGACTATACCATTGGGATCGGGACACTGTAAAAACCCCAAAATGACTAATGGAACTAAAAGCCGGATCATGGCTCATAGGGCATGACCTCTTCTACATGTGGCCATAAAGCCCACGAGATTCTCTTTGGAAAAAACACTGTAAAAGTATTTAAAAACCTCTAAAACGTAACACCAATGTGTTCAGAGAGCATAACAGACTAATAAAAATGACTATTGGAGTCCTGAGAAAACAAACTTGGACTCACAAAACATGACCTCAATCAATGAGGCTTCAAGCTCCCTAGACATTTGAAACAAATGGTTAAAAACCTGCAATATAAGTCTTAAAATGGCCTTGATGATAGTGTCAATGGATTCAAGGCGTCCAAAAACCCATATTTGGGCTTTTACAACACCTCAATCGACCAAAATATGAAGAAGATAGACCTCCTCCATCCTCTTCCCTTCAAGCAGTGGCTGCAGTTCGCCAAAATGCACCTCGTGTGCTTGAACCAAGAATGCGCTCCAAATTCATGTTTAAAACCAACACACATGCACAACCGCAAAACAGTGCAAACCATCGAACCATTAACGAAACTAATACCCCCAACCATCAAACCGTGGGGCATATGAGTCCATAGGACCATGCGTTTTAAAATGGGGCTCCGTCTCATAGGCGAATAATAAAGTAACACTTGGCGGGTAGTTTGTTGGTTACACAACTTACTTGAACCATATGTGTAAACATGCGCGCACACCATAATATAAAGTCGTGGGTCATATATGAAAGAGTCTGTGACGAGGGGTTGAGCTAAAGCTGGCTTGGAGTGTGACTAAAACCAAACTTATAGATTCAATTTTAAATAAATATAATCTCATATATATATAACAAGGAGAAAAGCGGGTATATGTTGGTTGGGTGGACTTTGTGAAGGATTTATATGGTGGGGAGGTCCGATTTTCGAACCCCACGGACTCCAATCAAATTTTACATAACAAACCAAAACCAATAAGGGGGTGCCACGTGGAAGCGTGCAGGCCATGTGGCACCCTCATAATTTGCCAAAACCATGCCGATGCGACAAATGAATTCTCCCAAAGCGCCAATCTGAAGCGCCGCGTCGGCGTGTAAGGTCAAACCCGCGTCACTCGCCACATGATACGGTCGTACCGCGTCGGTATCCAGATAGCGGTATGCGGTATGCGATTGATCCTTTTGCATGTTTGATGATTCAGACAGATCATGATATCTCTCTCCGGCCTTTGTTGAGATGAAATGGGTTGCATTAGGTTTGTAGCGATGGGGGCCTACGTGCCCGATTCGTTTTGAGGAAATTTGAGAACTTTGATTTTTAGCAGGCTAAATTTTGACCCACAGGTCCGGTTACGATCACCCTAAATAAGTCATTCATAACACAGCGAAAGTACGAAGGTGTTGGATTACTAAGGAAATTTGAATCAATGGCAAGCGTAATTATAATCATTTTCTTCAAATGTTATATCAATGTGGAGTATTATCAATAATGGGCGGTGAAATAAACAATCACACACATACGGTACACGGTGTTTTACATTGGAAACCCAAATTGGGAGAAACCATGGAATGCTTTCTTATATGTCTTGAAGAATTACATTCATTGGAAGCACCAACTTCTTTTGTTTTCCGGCTACAACTGGAAAGAGGCTCCAAACCCTAGTTTCGAGGGTACAACTGAGAGCTCCAACTCCCAATTCTCTGGCTACAACCCGGAAGGAGGCTACAAACCCCAATGTTCTCGGGCTACAGCGAAGGTGGCTACAACCACTTGTCATTGCCCACGTCCTGCCACCACGAAGTAGAAGTAGAATTATGGAGCCAATGTCACACTATCCTTTGTGAGATATACCGTTGTAAACTTGTACCAATAAATCTAGACCATGCATCAACCATGCATGCACGTACTTTCAACGTAATAAGCCGCATACCATAAACCGGTGCATCAACCATGCACCAACACGCTAATCAACTTTGGCCACCATAAACAAATTACATCAAACCGTAGCCGCAGGTATGTACTAATCATGTATCAACTGCTCATCAGCTATGACTCAATCAATATGTACCAACATCATCAACGCTACACCTCAGCCGTATTAGCAACTCATCAACTATTTCTCTCAACCATGTACTCAACATGTACCACAACCAAAATCCCTCATCAATTTCATCGCCAAATCCCAGTTTGTAGCTCGTAATAGACCCTGGTGTATGCCGATCACATTCTCGCAAACCTTCCTTGACTTTAAAGACAAAAGACTATCATTTTCATGAAACTTTTCTTAGGTCTCATTACTAGTTTTGGATTAGTCAAACAACCCTAACTTGAAGTAATCATAACTTTGAACTTTGTAATGTATAAATATCTAAAACGGTACACAATGTTCTTGATTAGTAGTGTTTATGCAATTTATCAGTGTCACTACTTGGAACCTCTCATAAAGGAGTTATAGCAAAAAATGGCATACCTTCTTGAACTCTGGCTTATTCTAGAGGAGAGAACTTGTAGAAATTGCTACACCAAATATTTGATAGATTGATCACAGAACTATTACAAAGGAAACAATACTAAAGGATTGTACCTTAACCAACAATTTGGTCTCACTAAATTTGGATGCTCTATGAAGTTAGAGTGTTTTTCCAGAAACACATGATTTTGACTAGTTTAGGAATTTGGCCACAAACCCTATTTTCCGATTGTGTAACTCCCCAAAATACAACGACCCACAAGATGATTTTTTTACCACACATACTTGGATATGTTTCTCACTTTCATAGAAATTTCATGATATGAATCATTATAGAAAAATTTATAGCAAAATGGTGAGATGACTTGTAAATAACATACCATAGAAAGCACCATCAAAGAATTAATCCTTCCTTGCATTTTTATTGTATTTTTTCACCTTCCCTCAGAAATTTGGAGATATCCTTGGTTACCTCAAACACATATGAATATTCAATATTCTCAGGGTGGTCAAATGGAGAGCCTTGCCTCTTATTTATACTCTCAAGTAACTTCCTTTGAACACCTTCTAGGTCCCTTGGCCCCACTTTCCTTATTTTAGGGGTTGGGTCCACTTCAATTTGTCCATTAAAATTTATTATTTGAATAATTGATTTTGTATTCACTCTGAATTATAATACACTCCATCCACTTCACTTTATTATTTACCTTTTAAAATCTCTTAAACCACTTTGATTACTTTGACCTTTTGGGTCTTCTAGATGATATGGGGTCCTCAACTTCATAAGGTCATAACTCTCAAACCATGAGGAGTTATGTGACGTTCTACATACCACTAGAAATTGCATGACATGTTACTATCCATATAAGAGTGTAGTATTATCTGAAAATATCATAACTCATACCATTACCCATCAAAAACTTGGGTCCATTACCCAAACACAGATTAATCGAACTTCCTCATGGCCATAACTCTCTTGAGTGAGGGAATTATGTGGCGTTCCACCTTCCTGCACTGGAAATTTCATGACAAGCATTATCCATCTAGCATATTTTCCCGCGACAAATTCACTTTCCTTCATCTCATTATTCCACAATTAATCATACAGGTTCTCTTACTCACCACAAAGTGTCTTCGAGTGAGCAACACCATAGGGACCACTTTGGAGTTAAATCTATATTACTTCTTATCAACCATGACAAACAATAATGAGTCATATTTATCGAAACAATATTGGTTCATAACCAAACCTTTGTGTCACGGAGCTTTCTTCAAGGGTTGACATGATGACAACCAACCTTAATCAACAATCTCCCCTTTGGCGACCCGGTAAGCGTCTTCGATCTGATCTTGAAATCCGCTATCCTCCTTGATGCCCACGGAACCATGCATTTTTCCTCGCATCGATAAATCACCGCTCCTCCACGGAACCATGCCTTTGTCTTTGCATCCTAATAAATATATCCCCCCTTTGTCATCAATGGAAAGGTATCTTTCCATCAGGGGTTGCTCCCCGGTATTTGTCCTCTTATGGTGCTTCGTGTAGATATAAGACATATAAGATCAGCATTTAAAAATCATTTAAAGAATTCATTTTTGGATTAGAAATAACTTCAAGTCTTTGGAAAAGATATTCAAAGGCTTCTCGTGGAAGTGGTTTTGTAAAGAGATATACGCCCTTGTTCTTTTGTGCCCATACTCAACTCTAATGTTGTACTAAGCACGTTCGAGGTAGAAGTGATACTTGATTGGAATGTGCTTACTCTTAGAGTTCATCACCGGGTTCTTTGAGATCTTGATGTCCTTATTATTATGCAATATATTGGAATGGTCTCATCATACTCCTTTGTATATCTATCAAGTTTGTTTCATCCAAATAACAAGTGTACAGCAATGTTGTTCTTCTAATATACCTTACCCTAAATTTGCCGGGTGAATGCTCGATGATTGTTTCTTGCTTAGCCATGATACCAAACACTCACCTAAAATTAGAGCGTTGCTCCACTAGTGCTTCATAGGTCATCAACACAACCTACGCCCAATATGCATCACATTGTAAACAATGAAGTGATATATTTTTTCCTTTTTGGATACCATAATCAAACTCTTGTGTTCCTTTGAGATATGCGAAGATCCTCTTTACTACTAATACGGATTCCTTTGGTCTTTGCTTGAAATGGAGTGCCACTACGTCCAACTTCACGCATTACATATGGTATTGAATTTGTCACATAGAGTAGGCCACCAATCATTGACCCTATGTGCCTCTGATCGTAGACTTTGAATCATCACCTTTACTCAACTTGTTGGTTTGCATGGGAGTGATAAGCGGTTTTGCAATCTTCCATTACGAACCTCTTTATCATTTCTCACTTGGTTTGAGAAATAAAATTCCTTGGTTTGCTTTAGTATCTAAAATTGAAGAAGAGGATAGTTCTCAAGTAATGACATTTCAAATTCATTAGCAAAGCCTGTCTTTTATAAATTTAAAACCTTTGTCATCCATCACTACAAAATAATATATCAACAAACTTCAATTAATAGAATATTACTTTGACTTACCTTGATGTAGGGTTGTTGTATGCACTTCCTTTAACCAACAATGCGCTGCATATACTTATCCATTCTGGAGTATCATGCTCTAGGAACCATTTTTAGACCATACAAGACCTTCTTTAATTTACACACATGTAGTTGCGTGTTGTCTGACCGGTGAAATCCTTACGGTTGTTCAATGTAGACTTCTTCTTCAAGTTCCCATTGAGGAAAAGCGTTACGTCCATTTGGTATACTTTAACATTTTTTGGAACGTACATAGGCTAAAAGAAAGCGGATTGCTTCCATTCGGCAGTTAGACGAAATGTCTCTTCAAAATTGATTCCTTCAACATGCAGTGCATATCAGCACATACCAATCTAGCTTTATTCCTTGTAACGTGTCCATCTTCATTTAATTTATTCCTAAAACCCATTTTGTACCAAACATATTATTATTCTTTGGTCTTGGAGCCAAGATTCCCAAGTGCCATTTTTTCTCTATTTACCTAAATCCAATTCTTCATCCATGGCCTTATTCTAGAATTAATCCTTGTTGGCTTCTTCAAAACAATTTGGTTCAATTGTAGATAAGAGTGCTAGATGTGTTGTTACAGTGAATGGATTTTTCTTCTAATTTCAACTCCTACATCTTTGTTTAATAATCGATTTGAAGGATGATTCTTTTGTACTCATTTGCTATGTGTCTTTGTAGTTGTACATTGAACTTGCTCTTCTACTTTTGTGATTCTCTTCATCTTCATCTTCCCTCTTCTTAATATGCTTCAAAAGTTGATCCATTGATTTGTTTTTTCTTCTTTCTTTGATTACGGTATGCCTGTTTCATCAATTGTATTTACATTGATGCTTTCCATGACTTTGTTTAATCTTATATTGTAACCCTTGTATTCTTTCATTGTACTTGGGTAACCAAAAATTACTCCTTTGTCCAACGAGAGTCAAACTCTCATTACGCCATCTTCTCTTTTGATGTAGCACATTCTTCTTCTACAAAACTATGAAGTGTTTCACATTTGTTGGTCTTCCTTTCCATGTATTTTCGTAGGGAGTTTATCACTATTGTTTCTAGGAATTACTCTATTTTGAATGTAGGTGACTATGCCATTACTGTCGTCCAAATATCTATCAGCTTTGAATCCATTATCATTGATTTAGAGCCTTTTCTTGTATTGTCCTATTCTTTCTTTCAACAACTCCGGTATGTTGAGGGTGTCCTAGCTGACGAAGGTGCCTTTTTATTCCATGATTGCTTATAGTAGTCCATAAATTCCTTTGAGATTGAATTCTCCTCCATTATCAGATCTTAAGCATTTGATTCTTGAATCCATCCTCATTCAATATTTCCTTGTAGATCTTAGAATTTTCAAAAGCTTCTGATTCGTTCTTGAGAAAATAGTACCAATCATTCTTGTATAATCATCAACTAATAACATAAAGTATCTCTCCTGTACTAAAGCCTTTTGTTTGTGGTTGGTCCGGTTTGGATGATTATGCACAATTTCTAGTGGTTTTGTTGTTTGAATATTCCTTTGATTTGAACACGGTCTTTGTTTGCTTTCCTTGTTAGATACTTGCACAAAGGTGTTGGTTGGTTTAGGTGATCCTGGGGCATTTCTCTAAGCTGCTTCTCTTTTCTAACTTTGACAAGGTTATCAAATTCATGTGACCCATTCTTACATTGCCATGGCCCAACTTGCATCTTCCTTTCCTAGTCAACACTTTTCGTTTCCAATTTAAGCAACTTACCTTATATATTTGCTTGAATTTCTTAAATTTGTGTGAACAATTTCCACCTGAACCTTCTTTCTTATCTCACACTTTATGAATCAAAGTAACTTTATGACCTTGGTCACACGGTGATTTGACTCACACTTAAAATATTATGTTTCATATCTTCTACTAATTAGAACATTTTTGTCTTTTCATTCTTGTTACCACAATTCAGATTGTGCCTTTTCAATGATTTTGGATTAATCATCATTTCAAAAGGAGACAGATCCATCTCTTCCTTTAAAGTAATGTGAAACTTGTCTCTATCACATCATGTGTTTTGAACATCCATTAACGCCGCAATACGTTCTTGTTTAGATTGTAGAGCGTCTGTGCATTCTTCTTTGCTATACTAATCTTGCTTTCTTATCCATGTCATTTCGAGGTTCTTGTTTGTGACTCTGTTGAGGTTCTTTAGGAGGGGTGATGCACAATTTTGTATGTAATCCAAAGGTATTTGGTATAACATTCCACTTCAATGCTCAAGACTCAAACATGTTGTAACTTCTTCTCTATGTTTCACTTCAGGTCTTCTTGAATAGCCACCTTGTGTATGGATCTCAAAGTGGTTATTGTTCATGTTATTGGCTATGCAGTTTATAGCTTTATGTCCAAAATTATTACATGCATAGCTTAAACCAAAGTATAGTTTGATGCAGTAGTTGAAGATCTTATGAAATAAAGGTGCTCTTGAATCCCTCTTCTTGAGGATTGTCTATTTGTTGTTGATTATGAATTATGAATCTTCTCAATGGAGGTGTCCTGTAATCTTCCTTGGCCTTGTATATCTTTATCCCCTTTGATTGTTTCTGCATAACCTTTGGATTTATTTCTTGCTCTATTGTTTTGGAGCTTGATCTCTTTTAATGCGATTGTATCTAAGTCAGGACTTGTCAAGATAAGATTTTTTTTTTTTTTATTGTTGATAATGTCATCCCGAACTTTTGAGCTATTACTTGCCTCTATTTTCTTTTGAATATCCTTTCTTAGTGTGACAATTTATGCTTCTCCAGGGTTTCCAATGATCTGTCCTTTCCTTCTAGATGTTCTTTGGGTGCTTCTTCAATTCTTTTATCTTCTTCTATTTGAACCTTCAATTTTGTGATCATTCGTTCCAGTTCTCGAGTGTTTCTTGTCTATTTACGCTTGTAGTTTCTTGTTTTTCTTCTTTTCTCTTACATTAACTATAGCACTCATTAATTCTTCACCATTAAGTCAACTTTTTCCTCTTCAATTTCTTCTTCGCCATTTCTTCTTCATATTCTTCTTGAGTCTTCTTTATGAGTCTTCTACTTCCATGAATAGAACTCCTCCTATCTCACTATTGTTGTAGGACTAATTGGTATGTGCGGACACTAACTAATCTCCTAGATCCACCTAGATCTAGAACAAAACACACACGAACATGACGCTTTCCTTAAGTTTTAAATATTAGATTTACTAACTAAAGAGGGATAGGTGACATACCGTTTAAATGTCACTTCCTCTTACCATCACCATCCTAGATCCGTTCCAAAACTCATACAATGATAGACACGCAAAGAGCGCCAACCAACCAAAGTGATAGCAATAGCATAAACTCAATATAAACCTATGTATGTGATCAGAGAATCATACAATAAAGTACAACAAGATTTATAGGGAAAGAATCATATTACTGTATGTATTAAATGTAAAGAGATTACAACCATGGCCTTGATGTGTAAGGTCCCTTCCATTGTCCTTAGTTCCCCACTTCTTGCTCCAAGGGATTGAGAGCATAGATCTGATACTTCTCACAATCTATCTTGACAAAACCAAATCTCAAAGCCACTCCAACCAATCTAATAATTCCAAACCAGCCAAGCTAACAAGCTCCAAGCCCTTCTCAATGAGAGCTCCTCTCCTTTTATAGGATTGAAGAGGGATGGGTGAGGAGGTTAGGATGATCCACTAAATCACATGAAGCGGGTAAGATCCAAACCATTGGGATGCCACCTCACCATGGAATGAGTTTCTCCTTCTAGAAGATTGAAAATGCTCGGTACCGCGATGTAAGCATTCTCACCCTACCTATAGAGCAACACGTCATCTCACACCCTAGCTATGGTGCAACCTGCGAGAATCGGGCATTCTCACACCACATACTCATATGGTAACACTGGAACTTCCTTTTTTTGGGGTTTTACAGGAAAATGCAAGCTTCTTTTCTCGGGGAAGAGTTCTTTACTCCCCTTCTCTTCAGGAACTCAATTATGACCCTCTAAAGACAGCGAGATAGGTTTACATCATTAGCGGTCCTTAGGGATGGCCGAAAATAATGTGTAACAAGCATCGTTCTTCATATTCATCCGATGATGAGATGTCATCTTTGGTGCAAAATTTTTCTTGAAAACTTTCTTTGTAGTTCTTTTACCTTTATATGTTTGTCTGCCTTTTGAGGTAACCTTCATCATTTTCTCTTTTTCTTATATGGACATTTGTTAACTAAAATGACAATACCATCACAATTAAAACAAATTAAAGGAGCTTACCCTCTGTACTTATCGTTGGTTCCCTTATTTGGAATCTTTTGTGAAGTTAGCCCTTCTTCCTTATGAGGACATTTGTTAGCAAAATGACCAATACCATCACAATTAAAACAAATTAAAGGAAGCTTACCTCTGTACTTATCGTTGGTTCCCTTGTTCAGTCTTTTGACGAAGTTGGCCACTTCTTCATCATCTTCTGAGACGTCGTTGCTGCTGCTATATTCTTCTCTTTCCTTTTTATTTTGCTTTGATCTTTTGGATGCTTTGAAGGCTACTTCTTTTACATCTGGATTTTATTTTTCAGTTCTCATCTCATATGTTGTGAAGATTCCATGCAGTTCGTCCATGCTTATTGAGTTTAGATCCGATCTTTCTTCTAGTGTTGATATCTTACGGTTGAATCTCATAGGAAGAGATCTTAGTACCTTTTGAACAATTACAGATGCTTTGATTTCTTCTCCAAATCCTATGATTGCATTCACTATTTCATCGACTCGTAAGAAGTAGGCTGCAATATCTTCATCTTCCTTCATTTTTAGTTGTTCAAACTGACCTCTGTAAGTTTGAAGCTTTGTTGCTTTGACTTTTGAATCTCTTTCATAAATATTTCGAAGATTGCCCCAAATCTCTTTAGCATATTTACAATGTGCAACTTTGGTGAATACTATATCATTGAGACCATTCAAAAGTTCATTTATGGATTTGATATTATTCTCATCGAGTTTCACTGCTTTGTCATTTGTTGGTGGAACTGTTGGTGTTGTGTATCCATCTACAATTGATTTCCAAACTTGAAATCCTTGTGCCTGTATATATGTCTTC
>SNQJ01S0066173.1:40208-50276 GCA_010110895.2 Picea sitchensis
GACATATGAGGGTCCTCCAACTTCGTAAGGCCATAACTCTCAAACCGTGAGGAGTTATGTGACGTTCTACATACCACCAGAAATGGCATGATATGTACTATCCATATAGAATAGTATTATCTAAAAATATATCATAACTCATATCGTTACCCATCAAACAAACTTGGGTCCATTACCCAAACCTAGGGTCTCCAACTTCTCATGGCCATAACTCTCTAATCGTGAGGAATTATGTGACGTTCCACATACCACCGGAAATGACATGACAAGCACTATCCATCTAGCATATTTTCCCTGAAAAATTCACTTTCCTTCATCTCATTATTCAACAATTAAGCATGGGTTCTCTTACTCCACAAAACATTTTCCCGTGACGGCTTTCACCATAAGGGGACCACTTTGGAGTTCATCCATATTTACTTATTATCAACCATGAGAAAACAATAATGAGTCATATTTACATCAAACAATATTGGGTCCATTACCTAAACCTTTGTGCTACGGGGCTTTCTTCAAGGGTTGACATCAATGACAACCAACCTTAATCAACAGCAGGAGCATTACAAAGCCCAAAGGGCATAACTAACCTTTCAAATAAGCCTTGTTTTGTTTTAAAAGCAACATTCCAAATATCATCTTCGAAAATCCTTATTTGATGATAAACCCTTCTTAAGTCTAAATTAGTGAAATAAGTTGCATTTCTTAATTGATCCAACAAATCATTAATACAAGGAAGAGGGCATTGTTTCTTCACCGTAATTTTGTTTATATATATATATATATATATATATATATATAGATAATCTTCACATACCCATCCTAAAGGATATGGTTTTGGATGAGGCTTAGTTTCAAGTCCCAATGTATTAACAATTTCTTCATAAATGATATTAGCTTGCATTTACAAGCCTTTTCATTTGTCCTATAGTAACAAGAGACAAGTTAGTCTTCTCACGATGGCTCTTACAATATAATAAATCTAATCCTTTGTAAGATGATACTTGTTCTCCTTCCTATATAATATAGATTTGATTTGATACACATAAGGACTTTTCCAAACAATTCCTCAAATATCAAGTGGTATGACATCTAATTCTTCCTCATCTATGAACTTAGTGGTGATTACAAATCTAAGCTTACATTGTTTAGATACCTATAACTTATTGTTCGACAACACATGTATTCCAACAGAGGACGAACACCTTCAATAACCACTCACACGACCAGATCAAAGATTAACACACCAATGTTTTCACATGGTAAAACCCCTACAGGGAAACATCCATGACCCCAGCAAAAGTGGTCACTTGAAGAAATTTATTAATGCAAAAGAAAAAGATTACAAAGAGATTTACAAGAGAGTTTCTCACAATCGATCATCGGAAAATGACCCTCCATGCTCTTTAAATAGAGATCATAGAACAATAAGGTGCTAAGCCACATATCAATGTAGTCGTTAATATCAAGGAGTATGATTTGTCAATCACTCTATGTCGAGAAAAAATTGTGACCGTCAAATTGCCTAACTACAAATGCATACTAAAGATACACACTAAGAAAAGCACTTTTACCTAATGACACATTAGACCAATTTGATCTTAACTAAATACTAAGTGTCTAAATATCCTAACAACCCCCCTTAAGAACAACTTGGGATAGGATTGAAGGATTTACAAAAACGACACAATAGGATAAGGAAGGAGGAATTAGATCCTACCCCCCCTTATTGACAACTTCCTTAAATCCTAACATAGATCGAAGTTTGGAAAACTTTGCTCCAGTAAAAGACTTTGTGAAAATGTCTGCAACTTGATCTTTTGTAGGACATAAGAACATTTCAATAACTTGGTCATGAATAAACTCTTTGATGAAGTCCATGTGTAGCTTGATGTGTTTGTTGCACTGATGTTGAACTAGATCTTTGACGAGCTTGATGGCACTCTTATTGTCGCACTAGTGGGTGGTCATATGTTTTTGTTGGAATCCAAACTCTGAGAGGATCTATCGAATCCACAAGGCTTCCTGACTTGCATCAAATATTGCTCGATACTCTGCTTTTGCTAAAGAAAGAGAAATAAGTTGTTTTTTCTTATACAACCAAGTGACAGGTCTTAAACCAAGGATAAAACATAACCTACAGTAGACTTCCGACCATCAGGGTCACTGGCTCAATCTGAATCAATGAAACCAACCAATAAAGGAGTCCCCCTTGAGTTGTAATGTTGAATTGAACTACACCTCAAACATACTACCTTTTAGTTTCTTTCCAATGGATTTCATGGGGTGTTTGCATATACCGGGCAACAAGACCAATAACAAAGGAAATATTAGGACGAGTATGAGTCAAGAGGTTACCAACTAATTGACAGTACAAAGTAGCATCAACTACAATAGAAGTACATGTGTCATCAATTTTAACTCCAGAATGGAAGGGAGAAGGGGTTGGTTTTGAATCTTCCATGTAAAAGCGACGAAGAAGCTCACAAGCATACTTAGAATGGGAAAGAAAAATTCCTTCCTTGGTTTGCAAAACTTGGAGGCCAATGAAATAGTGCAAATAGCCTAAGTTAGTGATTTCAAATTTCTTCTTAAGGTTGTATTTCACATGGTTTAAAAGTTGATGGTCACTACTAGTGAGGATAAGATCATCAACATAAAGAAAAAGGATTTTGAGATGGCTTCCTACTTTCTTGGTAAATACATTAGGGTCGAAATGACATATAGAAAAGTTGGTGTCAAAAAGAAAGCTTTCCATTTTGGCATACCAAGCTCAAGGAACTTGCTTAAGACCATAAAGAGATTTCTTAAGGCAATAAGAAAGGCTAGAGTCATTGTGGACATAACCAGGAGGTTGTTCCGTGGAGATTTCTTCTTGCAAATCCACATGCAAGAAGTTGGATTTGACATCCATCTGATGGACCTCCCATTTATGTAGCAACCAAGAAATAAAAAACATAAAACCAAAATAAAAACAACCTCCCATTTATGTAGCAACCGGGAAATAAAAAACAAAAAACCAAAATAAAAACAAAATATTATCTGTGCAAAAATACACTTAGGGTTATAAATTAAGTGAAATACACTTGATTTGAGATTTGATATTATATTGGTGGTTAAAAGGTTCATTTTAAACCACTAATTCAAATACTATTAATAGGTTTTTCAATTTTCCGCAATTTCATAAAAAAATGACTTAATTAATTAAAAATCAGCATGTAAGGACTTCACATGGATTGCGACCACTGTGAGAAGGGATGCACGTGGTCGACACTGCAGGGAGACTATGGACACGCTGCAAATCTATTGAAGAGGTAGATCCTCCCACGAAGCTCACGATCTAGTGATTTTCAGAGCCTTTGATGTTGGCGTCTAGGCTCATGGTCTTCTTACCCTCTAGCACATACTAAAACAACAAAGGAGCAATGACTTTATAACTGGCCAAATCCCCTCATGTCCATTTCCCTCGACAACGTCTCCATTGCCAGCGTGACCTACACATTGCTTGGGATTATCCCTCCAAATCCACCCACGGAATTCTCTAGAAAAAGAAGCTTCCAAATATGTTTTAAAATCGATCTCCACAATTCCGTGAGTGATTTGGACGCTTCTAGAGACCATTCGAACCCATTTGCTGGGGTGATTTCTGATTAGATCGATTGTCTTAGTAGGGATCCTCCTGGATCAACATATGTGGAAGGAAAAGTTTAATAATATAATAATTGCATAAGATTTAAATAATATATTATTTGTAAAAGCATATAATACATATTCGCAGCCGCTATAATACTAATATAAAATACAATAATGATATTATATACCTGAGAGAGAGAGGAGGGACCCAAGTGAAAACAAAACTTTGACATAATACTTATATAAAATACAATAATGAACTATATATATGAGAGAGAGGAGGGACCCAAGTGAAAATACAAATTTGACATAGTGGGTTTTTAAGAGGGTAGGTGCCTTATATATATTTGAAAGTTTGAATGTTCTCAAGAATCTTTTCAAATGCCTTCGTTGATTTTTGGGAATCACACCATATTCAACATTATTTAAAAGAGACGTGATGCTTGAAAAAAAATCCAAAAATAAAAAACAACAAATTACATAAGATATAAATAATATGTTATACATGAAGGGATATAATACATATTTATAATTCTACATAAATTCTACATTTATATAATATACAATCTTTCAACATTATTTAAAAGAGTCGTGATGCTTGGAAAAAAAATCCAAAAAGAAAAAACAACAAATTACATAAGATATAAATAATATGTTATACATGAAGGGATATAATNAATCACACCATATTCAACATTATTTAAAAGAGACGTGATGCTTGAAAAAAAATCCAAAAATAAAAAACAACAAATTACATAAGATATAAATAATATGTTATACATGAAGGGATATAATACATATTTATAATTCTACATAAATTTTACATTTATATAATATACAATCTTTCAACANTATAAAAGTTATCTCAATCATCATTGTATATTATATAAATGTAGAGGAACATAAGTGAAAGTAAAAATTTGGCAAAGTGGTTTTTTAAATGTAAAAGAGCCTAAATTAATAGATAAAAACAAAGGCACAATTTTAGGATTACAAAGAATACTACAAATTTCAAAAGTTATTAAGTAAACAACACTCAACTTCTTTTTTTTTTATATGAAAGTGAACAAATTGATATATGTAATGAGAATGAACTCTCATATAAGCTCTTTGTAGTTGAAATTGGCTTGAACACCCACCTCAATCGAAGAATGAAAGTTGTCCACACTTTAGGGAAATGGATAACTATTTATTTATGGTGAAATAGTCACCCTATCATAAAATGTAAGGTGTAGTAATTCTATCAAGGATTGCATTGGTACAACCATAAATATTGCATTGGTACAACCATAAATTTTAAGGATAAAATACGAAGATGTTAGGGTCATACTTGTTAATTAAAGTAGCAAAACTGCTTTAACAATATCGACACTAAAAGAGTCATATCATGTTGATTTAACAAGGGAAATATCTCAATTGATTGCTAGAATTTCAAGGATTAAATTAGATAGGAAATGTCCTATTTTGAAGAAGAGTGGCAATTCTAATAACTGGTGTGAGAGTTAAGTCATGTAATGTTATGATTGACCTTGAGTGTGACAATCTAATACTTTAAAATGGTTCATTACTTCTTTGCCAATATTAGCAAGAATCACATTGAAATTGTATCTACTTCAATGCAAACAATTATGCTTTTGGTTTTTTTATGAGAGAGAAGGCATGCTATAACAATTATTATATATTTTATTGACTAACTTGAGATGAGGAATACAATATGTTTTATCAAATACTCATGTGCTAGTTATAAATATCATTGGACAAAATATCGACGATAAAACTGAAGTCCAAGCAATTACATTAGAATTTGGGTCATAGAGAGCCACATATGTTGACAATGCTTAAGTACATGCTTCTCAAATCCATGATGGTTCACAAAGGATTAAAGAAATCTTCTTGGGAATCCTATATCACTACACATATTCCAAGGTCGACACTTGTGTTGCGTCACTTTTGTCGTGTCATCTTCTACTTGTCATTTTTTGGATCCACGTTGGATGTAAAACAATCATCTAATTACTTCAGAGGTATGTTTACCTATCTTTATAATGAATAAAATATTCCATGTGCCAAATCAAGAATACATTCCATTATTGAGTCTTGATAGAAGTTGAACTCCAACATCAATTCTAGTTCCTTCATTTAGGTTAAATCATTTCTAGAGGGGATGACTTATAATGTATCTAATTAACCATAGCTAATATAACTAAACCATAGTTACTAAGTGTCACAAATATTGATCGTGACTGTGTTTTTTAGAAATATAAATGACATAGGTATTCATCAATTGTATCATCATTATCATATAAAAAAATATATGTTTTTATCCCTATGGAGAGTTCATACAAAAAAATATATGTTTTTATCCCTTTGGAGAGCTCAACTTTGTTTACTCAATGTGCTCTATTTTTGTTTTAAATAATAACATTCATCCTTGGATGTCAATAAAGAGGGAGTACACAGAGTTGGAAATGATTGTTCTAAGTATTTTCTTACAATAATTTTTTCGACATAATGTTTCATTTGTCTTGTTTGTTACATAATGTATTATATGTATATTCTAATAAATATGTGTATTTTAAAATAATTAGGTAGGTCTTCAAACAAAAAGTGAATGTGTATGTCTAGTTTGTGGTCCCAAAMTGATATCTTGATATTCAAGAAGTTTAGGAAAAGGAGGTGTTTGATGAGTATGTGACTTCCTCCCTAAAAACCACATGTGTTGAACTATAAAAAAATACATTTTTTTAATGGGAAGGAAGAGACCAAAATGAAACCACAAAGAATAACACCTCAATTATGGAAATTAGAATATAATAAGAATTGTCAAGCTAAGAAATTGGTCTCCATATCATATATAACATTATACTATTTTTATTAGTAAAAAAAAAAAACACCGTTGCCTGAGAGCCTCCTGTGCCTGAGGCGAGCGCCTCTTGTAGCCTGCCCTCGGGGCTTCCCCCTTTGGTGCATTGCACCAGTCTTGCTGAGACATCCTAGTCCCTTTCACCCAAGGGGTCTCTCTTGTGGTGCATCCTACCCACATAGTCATTTTCCCCTGAATCCAGATGTGCCCTATTGGAGGCGGGGAGCATCCGCCTCCCTTCATGCCCTTTGCCAATGAAGTAGCCTTCATAAGGCTGTTACTCGCCCAAGGAAAGAAGAAATAAGGATGCATTGTTCCAAAGTTCATAAAAAAAACTCGATGAAGTCCCAGAAATCGGTTTACCCCCAGCCCATCCTATGAGTGTGTCCATTTCTCTTGCAGATTGGGCACTTGTTGGCCATTTTACAGGGCTATGGCCATTTCCACAAACAACTGATAATTGGATCCAAAAAAACTGGAGGTCGTTGATATCAAACAACGTTACCATCTATGCAGTCGGAAGAGGCTTCTTCCTATTTGAGTTCATTTCCAAAGAAGATCGGAATCTGATATTTAGGAGTGGGCCTTATTTCATGGGACCACAGGGGTTCTACTTAAATCGCTGGACACCTAACTTCGATCCCGAAGTGGATGTGCCAAAGACGGTTTTGGTCTGGGTACGCCTACCCAACCTGTCAATCCATTGTTCGAACCTTTCCTCTCTGCAAACCATAGGCAACAAACTGGGAAGATACATAGACAAAGTGGATCCAAAAGATCAATATTCATGTTCTTGGATCTGCGTAGAAGTTGTTATGGAAGAGGGTCTTCCTGAAGTAATCAAGCTAACTTTCGGAGAATGGAAACACTATAAAAAAATGGACTACGAGCAGTCGTCATTCAAGTTCAGTAGCTACCATGAATACATGCATTTCCAAAAGAAATGCCCAAAAATCTAGACCATGCAGAAAGAGAAAGAGTTAGGAGAAGGATGGAACCAATCGAAGAGACCCAAGGTAAACCCTAACCCTAACTCCAAAAAGGAAAAGGAAAAACAAAGAGGACAAAATGATATGGAAAACAACTTTGCAATACTTGGGAGTCAAGAGAAGGAACCTGTAAGTAAAGAAAATACTGCAGAAAAGCAAGACAACTCAGAAGTGACAAGCCAACAAAACAAAGAAAATACCTCGCAACTAGAACCAGGAGAAATCCTTGAATCCCAAATATCATAGACAAAGGAAAAAACATCGGAAGAAGATGAGGGGGAGACTGATATTGGTTTAACTCAGAACCCCTTGAAACCAACTACCAGAGGAAAGAAAATGAAAAAGGAAAGAAGAGAACGGGAGACATACAAAGAAAAACTTCAAGGATCACAGCCAACACTGGAAACAATGTTAAACCCAAGAAATACAAGGAACCAAGGGAAACCTTCTCATAGGATGCCCTCCAACCCAAAAAGTAGGTCATGAAGATAATCTCCTCGAATTTTAGCGGTCTAGTAAGTCAAAGAAAAAAATATGCAATGAAGGACCTAATCCGAATCACAAACCCATATCTACTACTAGTCAAGGAGACTAAGCTGGAGGAACATGAATTCCTCCAAACTAGTGCAAGGTTGTGGAAAAAAGGAGCAGGGGTAGTGGTCAGTGTCAGAGGAGCCTCAGGAGGGATAGGCTCCCTATGGAACTCCTCAACATTCTAATTATTGAAGACATAGCATTACACTCACTAGATTCTCACCAACCTTCTTCACAAGGAGTCAGGCATCCAGGTAAGCATTTTAAATCTTTATGTCCCTGTACTCCCTGAAGAAAAAAAAGAATGCTGGAATAAATTAAGAGAGTTTCTTAACATGCATCAAAGTGAGAATATAATTATTGTCGAGGATATCAATGTCACTTTCTCCCAAGGGGAAAAAAAAGGGGGAACCATTGTCAGAGATCCCATCTGTGAATGGGTTGAGGACATCATTCTCGATTGGGAATTGGAATATATAAAACCAACTAGAGGCAAATACACTTGGTCCAATAAAAGAAATGGACCAGGGCACATTGCAGCAAGGCTGGACAGATTCCTGGTCCAAAGCTCTTTCCTCCTTTTAGGCCTCAACACTGAGTCAAAGATACTCCCTTTCAGTGTCTCTGACCATAAGCCAATAAGTCTAGAATTCACCAAAGACTCCCCCCCGGTGCCCGATTCCTTTTAGATTCAGCCCATCCTGGACCCATCATGAGGAGTTTGTTGAGCTAGTCACCAGAGTGTGGAAGAATCCAGTTACAGGGTCACCCTTCTATGTGTGGGAAGAAAAGATTCGAAGGTTGAAAAGGGCTCTCAAACTATGGGCCAAAACTTTGAAATCACCTTCGAACCAAAGAGTGGAAGCCCAACAACACCTGGAAATGCATCAGCTAAAAATGGAAGAAAGTAACATTAGCCCACATATGCTGGAAATAGAAAAAGACCTCCATTTGAAGCTCCATACATCTTGTAGGGAGGAAGAAGAATATTGGCGTCAAAAATCTCGAAGCCTCTGGATAAAAGATGGAGATAAAAAAAAAATATTCTTTCATAAGCAGGCAGAGGCCAGAAAAAATTACAACTCTGTCAAGGAAATTCAATTTCAGAATCAAACTGTCATGGATTTCGAATGAATCAAGCAAGTTGCCCACCTCCATTTCAAAGGGATTTACACTGAGGACGCCTCCACGGAAATCCAACATCAAATTCTCAATTTAATCCCTTCAATTGACAAACCGAGAGCTAATCAACAACTTACTACTCCGATCAACTTAGAAGAAGTGAAAGCAACCTTGGATAGTCTTCCCCCTGATAAATCTCTAGGGCCTGACGGATTTACAGCCCAGTTCCTTCAAGTTTGTTGGACAATCATAAAGCATGATCAGCATAAAATGGTATTAAAATCACAAAAATTCCACAGGATTGGTGGAAGCACTAATTATACGTTCTTAGCTTTAATTCCTAAAGAAAAAGGTGGCTCTTCCTTTGACAAATTTCGTCTGATCTCCTTGTGCAACATTGGCTAGAAAATTATCAAAAAAGTAATCACAAATCGACTCAAGGGTATGCTTCTAGAAATCATTCCAGAGAATCAAGGAGGCTTCATCAAAGGAAGGCACATAACTGACAATATAATTCTGGTTCAAGAAGCGATCCACTCAAGCATGCAATGGGCCAAAAAAGGTACGATTGTGAAACTAGATCTAGAAAATGCTTTTGACAGAGTAAGGCATGTGCTTTTGTTTCAGGTATTGCAAAAATATGGCTTCAATGCTTCTTTCATCCAATGGATTAAGGATTGTATTGGCACTCCTTGGATCGATCCATTAGTCAATGGAAGAGAAACGGATTTATTGCAAGCATCTAGGGGGATCAGGCAGGGATGCCCGTTGTTCCCCCTACTCTATGCCATTCAAGCCTCATCGCTAAGCTTTCAATTAGAACACTGTCGCTCCCAACAGGAATTAATGGGCATAAAAATTGCAAGGGGGTTCAAAGATATAAACCATGCTCAATTTGTCGATGATACACTACTCTTGGGAGGGGCTAGT
>SNQJ01S0066173.1:57456-70593 GCA_010110895.2 Picea sitchensis
GTGAGCCAAGTTGTTATAGGCCAAAAGGATTATGTGATTATTAGGTCGAAGAACCTAGATGCTAAAGGCTAGTGAGCCTATTTTTTAATATGTAAACACTCATATTATTAATGAAAACACATTGTTGCATGGAGACTGATCCACAAATGAGTATGGGGGGATAAAATCCACTAGAAATGGAAAGGGGGGCTAAGAGTCTAGGAAGGGGATAAGCTAGAGGGTTTAATCCCAATGGGATATTGTATTAGTATGCCTTAAAACTAAAGTAATAGATATGAATATATCCTAAGTCTCAAGAGTAGGGACAAGGGAGTCCCTTGAGTTCCAAGTGTCTTAAAGGACACATGCATATATATATATATATATATATATATATGTGGACATAGTGCGAAGGAAAAAGGAGGAGGGGTGGATTACAGATTATTCCTGAAGGGAAGCAGTTGTAAATCATACCCGATGATACTGGACTATAACAAGGAACATGTACTTGTACTGTTAGCGCGAGAGCTTAATGAAGGAAGCAGTTGTCAGGCTGTATTATGGAAGAAGCGGGTTGTCAGACCCGTGAGTAGTTCTCTAGGTGGGAAACTACCTGGAGTTGTTCCCTAGAGCATTGGGAAATAGATATAGGGCTCTGAGACTTCCTATCTGACCTAGTGTTGAAGCCTCAAAAGGGAAATGGGGCAGCCGAGGGAATGTTGAGAAGAGAAGGGGCACACTTCCTGGGGTGGGACATGCATGTGGGGAATGAGAGACTGTAGGCTAGTTGCAATAGTTGGGCACCTTGAATTGAACAATTATGGTTCTTATTAGACCTTATACTGGCTTAGGATTTCCATTTTTCCCTGGTAGAGTTTAGCCCCAGCTTGGGGGTGACTCATTGTTGAGAGTTATGAGTAGTGCGATCTAAGGCTGGGAGGAACGTGGAAGGTCTGCATGCAATTGGTGTTTATTTTCCTAAGATAAGTGTCATTCATGTGCTTATTTCCATTACTATGTGTGTGTGTGTGTGTGTGTGTGTGTGTGTGTGTGTGTGTGTGTGTGTGTGAAATTATGAGTTTTTGTTATGAGATCTCTGTTGTCAAATTATATATATATTGTTGCATGCATGTTGTTGTTATTTTCTACTTAATTTTGTTTATGTTTAGAGCAGTTATATTGAAATTAAATGGTATAAAAGTTCAAAACATTTTAAGTGGCATAGCCCAATTGGTGGTTGGGTATGTTAAAAATTAGGATCAAAGCGATTTTTTGTTTAGTTGTTGGTAATGGGGAGGTTACAAATTGGTATCAAAACCCATCTTTCAATATTGAGCCTGCACGAGCCATTTAGCAGAGAAATGAAGTGAAATTATAGGGTTTGCAAGTGCATTGTTTGACAAAATGTAGGAAGAGTTTGTTTGCAAATTGTTTGAAAAAAAATATCTTTACAGTGTTTCTTTGATGAAATCGGGAGCGTTCGAGTGAAATTGGGCCAAAGCCCCAATTTTGTTGTTAAATTCTTGAGGAATTTGGGAAAATTTAGTCTAGGGATGAGTTTTTACGAACTTTAATCTACATTTGAGAAAATTTAGAGTTGTATTTGGACGAATTTGAAGTCAACTTAAGGCTATAGACAACTGAATGAAATTGAATAAATTTAATGGTTGCAGAGCGACCATGGTGAAAAGGAATGAAATCGGGAAAAGCCCCAATTTGCTGCAACTAATAATGGAAAATTCAAAGTGAAAGAGTCGAATTTGAAAAGAAGTGCACATGAATTTGTGTACAGAGCTTGAATTGGTTGTATTAAGCTTAGTTACAGAGATCTAATGAATACCCAAGAAGGAATTTCATTTTTTGGCAAATGTGAGAATTTTTGGAATTTTGGAAATAGGCACAATTGGAAAATTTTCGGTATTTTTCCATATGTTGATGTCAGCATGATGTGGGAAGGGACATGTGTCAGATGACATGGAAGTAGGTGGTGTGTACTTACATGGTGGCATGTACACAAAGACATGGAAATGAAAATAATCTAAGTGTTGGATTTATGCTTATGTGAGTGTGCGAGTCCGTGAGTTTGCGAGTTCGCAAAGACGAAAAAATGGCTAAGTGTTGGGACTTAGTATGAGTCTATGAGTCCACAAAGATGGAAAAATGGTTAAGTGTTGAGAATTTTAGGATAGACTTATATAAGAAAGGTTACAAGTTCGTGAGTCCGCGAGTCCGAAGAAGTGGAAAAATGGCTAAGTGTTGGGACTTAGTATGAGTCTGTGAGTCCACAAAGACGAAAAAATGGCTAAGTGTTGAGACTTTTCAGCCGGGATTATGTAAGAAAGGTTACAAGTCCTTGAGTCCGCGAGTCCAAAGAAGTGGAAAAATGGCTAAGTGTTGGGACTTAGTATGAGTCTGTGAATCTGCAAAGACGAAAAAATGGCTAAGTGTTGGGACTTATTATGAGTTTGTGAGTCTGCGAGTCTGAAGAAGTGGAAAATGGTTAAGTGTTGGGACTTATTATGAGTTTGTGATTCCATGAGTCTGAAGAAGTGGAAAATGGTTAAGTGTTGGGACTTATCATGAGTCCATGAGTCTGTGATTCCATGAGCCTGAAGAAGTGGAAACATGGTTAAGTGTTGGGACTTATCATGAGTCCATGAGTCTGTGATTCCATGAGCCTGAAGAAGTGGAAACATGGTTAAGTGTTGAGACTTTTCAGATGGAGTTATGAAAGAAGGATTACAAGACCATGAGTCTGTGAGTCCGCAAGTCTGAAGAAGTGGAAAAATGGTTTAAGTGTTGGGATTTATCATGATTCCATGAGTCTGGAATTCTGCGAGTCCGAAAAAGTGGAAAAATGGTTATGTGAAATTTTCGGAAAGAATTAGGAAAGGGAGAGTTATGATTCCATGAGTTTGCGAGTCAGTGATTCAGCAAGTCCAAAGAAGAGGAAAATGGTTAAGTATGGGAACTCTTTGGACGGACTTGTGAAAGGGAGAGTTATGCTTCCAAGAGTCTATGAGTCTGTGAGTTCGCATAGATGAAAATAATCTAAGTATTGAGACTTTTTGGGTGGATTCATGAAAGAAAGAATCCTGATACATTATTGGAACAAAATCATACGAAATTTCATGTAATTGTAAATTATTAAGCCTAACGAATTTTGTTGGTTGCACATTTTGCAGAAATAACAACATTTATATCAGAACAAGATCACCACAAGGTTCAGAATCATGGAATATGCACATGGGGATTATAGCCATGAAGATGAGATCAGAGGGATGTATGTTAATATGGGTAATGAAGGTACAAATTCAAATGGACATGGAGAAGGTAAGGGAGATAACATGAATTTGGTAGAGACTATAAAAAGTTTGCAAAAGGATATACATAGTCATAACGTTCATAATGAGAGACTTATGAAAGCCAAGGAGCAACATGAATACTTCAACATCAAGTTAATGCAGAGCTTGGACATAATAGAGAAGAAGATGGATAAGGAGATTGAGTCAAGAAGATTAGGGAATCATAGGTCTGTTGATAAGAGGAGAAGAATAATAAGTGTTAACAAACACCACCATCATTATCCAGGGCATTCAACTAGGACAACACATAGAAGTTCCATTTCATTCCATGTTAGGAAGCATAAGAAAAGGTCTGGGGTGGATGAGATATAAGGGGAGATGAACAAAATCAATCCTCCTACATTTGATGGTGAGCACAAGAAGGATGAAGATGAAGAGACATGGTTTCTAGGCATGAGGAAGTATTTTCAATTTCATAATTACTCTTCATAAGAAGAAGGAAGAATTGCCATCTATCAGCTCAAAGGAAAAACATCAATGTGGTGGGATCAATTTGTGCAAGTGCAACACATTGATGAGAAGAAGGTCACTTGGAGGGAGTTCAAGAGGTATTTCCAAAATACATACTTGAATAAGCAATACTATGATAAGAAAATGAAGGAGTTCTTTGAACTCAAGCTTGGGAATATGACCATAGATGAGTATGAGAGAAGGTTTTTAGAGCTACTGAAATATGTTTCTTTCATCGAGGATGAACAAGTTAAGATTAAGAGGTATTTAAGTGGGCTGCCAGTTTTTTATCAGTGATAACATACAGTATGACGATCCCAAGACACTAGAGGAAACTATAAGGAGAGGTAATTGCCTTTATGATCAACATAGAAGAAGACCATTTTTCAAAAGGACGTGGGAAGACAAAAATAAAAGTATGATGGACCAGACGAAGAGGGGGACTAATCCACCATTCTTCATAAATAATTCTCAGGGAAAACCAACCTCTAAAGAACCCATAAAGACAAAAGAAATAGGGAAAATACCAATGCAACTACCTATTCAATGTTGGGGTTGTGGAGGAGATCATGTGTTGAGAGATTTCCCTTGTAGAGGTGAAAAAGTGAAGACTGCTTACAATGTACAACAAGATGAAATAGTGGAGGACATGGGAATAAGTGTACCAAGGATCTATGCAGCTCTGGATAACAAGAACGTTGAGTTTCATTCACACATGATTGAAGTGGAAGCTAAAATGAAAAACCAAACCATTGCTATTTTAACTGATTCAGGAGCTAGTCACAGTTATCTAGATCCTAAGATAGTGGAAAGATTTCATTTGCCAAGAAGCAAGATTGGATCATCTTGGTTGGTGCAGTTGGCCACATGAGCTAAAAGGAAAATTACTGAGATGGTTAAGGCATGCCCAATGGACATGAATGGATTGAGCACCTAGTAAGATTTGAAGATCATACCTTTAGGTTATTACAACGGCCTAATTGGTATGGATTGGTTGGACCAACATCATGTTGTCCTAGACTGTTATAATAAGGAATTTACTTTATTGGATGAGGAAGGAAACTTAAGGACAATACAAGGAATTCCCAGGGTAGTAACTATCAGAGAAGTTTCAGCATTGCAACTAAAAAAAAGTTACAGGAAAGGGTGTCAAATATTTGCAATGCATATGGAAGAGACACCTAAAGATAAGGTACCAAATATTGAAGATTATGCAGTCCTAAAAGAGTTTGAAGATGTATTCAAGGAAATACCAGGATTTGCACCCAAGAGAGATATTAACTTCTCTATCAATCTGGTGCTGGGAGCAACTCTAGTATCTAAGACTCCTTATAGGATGAGTACATCAGAGCTAAAGGAATTGCAAATACAACTATAAAAACTTCTGAAAAAGGGGTACACACACCCAAGTGTGTCACCTTGAGGTGCCCTAGTATTATTTGGGAAGAAAAAGGATGGAACCTTGAGACTTTGCATCGACTTCAGGCCATTGAACAAGGTAACTTTGAATAACAAGTATCCTTTACCTATGATAGATGACCTCTTTGACCAGCTCAAATATGAAAAAATATTCTCCAAGATTGATCTCAAGTCAAGCTATCATCATGTAAGAATTAAAGAAGAAGAAATCAACAAGACTTCCTTTAGAACAAGGTATGGCCATTATGAGTTCATAGTGGTGTTGATCCAAAATGGATCCAGGAAGGCCTAAAAATAAAATTTATAGGAATCGTACAAAACTGATGCCATTGCGTCCATCTCATCGCATTGATTCCTTCCATATAATGTTTTCCTCAAACGGACATCGTATGTGAAAGTTATCGTGTTCTCACCAAATTCCCAAACATGCAAAACGTCAACTGGTCAAAGTCAACGTTGACGTCAGCAGTACGACAGGTGACGTCAGGATGGAATCATCATGATGTCATTACATTGAAGTGGCATCACCAAGAGGTGACACGTGTCACTCAAATTCAACGTTTATGGGCTAAGTTGGCACATGTATGAATTTGACACGTGTCACTGTATGGATGACACGTGGAAGTTTGTACATGACATGGCCCAATGGAAGGCTGACATGTGGAAGTACAGATGAAAAATGGGTTGTACAAATGATGACATGGTAGGGTGGTTGTGTAGTATGAATGTGACGTGGAACTACACGTGGTTGTACGATAGGTGACTGGGCAGGTGACAGGGTTGTATGGAAGATGACGTGGTCGTTGACTGGGTTGTACGATGGTGACGTGGAATGCTGACTATGCCGGTGACTGTGTGGTACAGTTCAATCACAGGGTGACATGTGGACCAATCAGAGGGTGCCACATGGCACCCCGGATTTAGTCCAGGATGGCTAGTCAAAAAATTGTTGTGGCTCTGAGGGATTCGAACTCCTGACCTCCATGGGCGAAACGGCTTAACTCCCCGGACTAACCGATTGCACTATAGGTGTGGCTTATTTGTTATTCGATGGATTCAATATCTAAAGTTGACGTGGTGGATTGTTCAGGATAAGCCACGTCCAGTGGGGGCCATCCCGGACCGACCAAGGGCTAAAGACCAGGGCTTAACCATGTGGAGCACGTGGGAGGTAAGTCTCTGGACACATGGACAATAACCATATGACCAGGACCAATGAATAGGGGGGACAACGCGCACCAACCCAAACCTCAACCACATGGACCATTTCCATATGACCACGAGCCGGAGAATAGGGGGCTAGCGCGCATTAGTCCAAATTTTTGGGTTTTAAACTATATTGTATAAATTTTATGCTGATTTCAGTTGTTTTTGGTGGATTTTGGCCATTTTGGGGAGATCTAGAGCTCGATTTGAGGCCAAATCTTGGGAGGAAGTTGGAAGGATATTACCAACTTCAATTCTATATAAACCATAGCTTCTTGGCAGCCTTAGATAGGTTCAAAACAAGAGAAATGTTGTATAATTGTGAAGCCAAAGACATTTTTATGTAGGGAAGCCATTGAGGAGGGGAACTTTGTGGGCCAATTTTGGGAGCTACGCTCAACCGTTTTCAGTGTCATCAGTTGTGTTGGATTCTTGAAGTCGATCAGAACAAAGTCAAAATATTTTGTAATCCATTTGAAAATTTTATGATGTACTTTTGAATCATTGAAGAGAAATAAGAAATCCTCACCCACTGAGACAAAGGCCCAGAGACGTAGGTAATCCTACCAAACTCCGTTAACAACTTTGTTGTTATGGTTTGATGATTCTTTGTGGTTACTTTCAGATCTGAATATCTTATTATGGCTTCCATGTTATATCACTAATTGCTTCCTCTTTCTTCAATTTCCTACATGGTTAATGAACTCATGCTTTAAAACTAAACCATAGTCTTAAAGATCATTTTCGGATCAAGTGGTATCAGAGCAGCTTAACGGTTTGTTTTTGAGTTTGCTTGATTTCCAGGGAAATGTTGAATTATGGTGAAGGCAATCTTGTCGAAGAGAATCCTGAGATTGGATCAAGAGAGAGAATTTCTCAAAATGATAAGATGGCATTGGAAGAGGGACTTTATCATAATGAGATAGAGTTTCAAAATAGCTTCTTTGCCATTTCGTAGATGGTAAAGGTTTTATATGATGATTACTTGGAGCGGAAGAGACCGATTCTAGGTGAATCTTCAAAAGCCAAAAATGAAGAAGGAGAGGATCCTCCTAAACCTCCTCCTTCACCCCCTTTTTCTCCATCAACTTCTTCTTCTTCAAGTACAAGTTCTAAGTCCACCGCAAGAAAACATTCCCATAAACATAAACATGATATGCCTTTACTTAAGCTTGATGTGAAGTTTGAATTACCCATGTATGATGGTGAAGTCAATGCAGAGAGGCTTGAGAACTGGGTTAGATAGATGGAAGTTTATTGCATCGTGCAACAAATCAAGGATGAGGAAACTCAAATCAAATTGGCATCGCTTCAACTTGCAGGCACAACACTCATCTGGTGGCAAAGAAAATTGAAAAATGGCACGCAACAAGTGGGTAATGTATTTCCATCATGGAAAGGTTTTGTTTCTGCACTTAAAAAACAATTTTATCCTTTGGGTTATAAAGAGAAGGCTTTAATTGAATGGAAAGGTCTTAAACTAAGAAATGGACAAACAGTGCAAGAATACACAAATGAATTTCATAAGATGGAATTAATGTTAGACATTCCATTACATACCCAAGAAACTCTTATGAAGTATATAGGAGGTTTACCTGCACACATTCGTGACACTATATTTATGTTTGGACCTACTAATATTGATGAGGTTTCTATTCAAGCAACATACATTGAGGCAGGGAAAACAGGAGTTGGTGTATCAGGGGAATTGTCTTCAAGAAAAGAGGACAAAATGAAGGGGAATGGTAAGAAAGAAAATTCAGTGACAAGAAGGGAAGATAATATCTCTTAAAAGCATTGCAAAAAAGAAGGGCATGATGATGACCATTGCTGGCAATTGCATCCCGAGAAGAGATCGAAGTGGTTCAAAGAAAGGAAAGGGAGGAAAATAGTTGCAGCAACAACATGACCAACAGACTTGGGATCAGATTCGGGTGATGAGTTTAAAATCATAGTAGTTGGTTTGAAAGGTAAAGTCAGTGATGGATATGATTCTAGAAGTAAATTGTTTCACATAAGGGTCATAATGAAGCATACTAAGGTCGACACATTGGTAGATAGTGGATCTTAATCTAATTTGATTTCAGAGGAAGTGGTTAAAAAAATGGGATTAAACACACAGATGCATCATAAACCTTACTCACTTAAATGGATAAGAAACAATCATAAATTGCACATAACAAAGCAATGCACTTTAAAGTTTGCAATTTCATTAAAATTTGTGGATGAGGTAACGTGTGATGTGGTGCCACTCAATGAATGTGGAATGGTCTTATGTAGTCCTTATTTGTATGATCACAAAGAAATCTTCTACAGGGAACAAAATCAATATCACTTAATCAAAGAAGGCAATGAATATGTTTTACATGCTCATCACTTAAAAGAAAATCAATCTCTTCAAACAATGGAACAATTAAGGAAGGCAGTTCATGCAAGTAACACACCTATAATTGTGCCAAATCAAGCAATTGATCTTAAGCATGAACATGAGATGATTGTAGAATGGAAGTTCAATCATACTTTCCTTCAAGATAAGCTAATGTCATGCAAGTACTACAAACATATTAGCTCCTTTGCAATCATATTTTTTATGTTATCATTGCTAATGTTTGCAACATGGATGGTAGTGGCTTTAGTAAGATGTGAAAGAGTACAAGTGGCTAACAATATGCCGTCACTTGTCATGGTTTTTGTGCAATTGATATTGATGAGACAGGTGCACAAGATAGAGTTTAAAGGCATAGAACAAGTGGGGTGGCCTATCTCACACCTGATGATTGGTTAGTACCCTTTTGGAGGACCAAAAGGTCTTAGTGGGGAGGTGTGATCCAAAATGGATCCAGAAAGGCCTAAAATTAAAAGTTCTCAGAATCAGACGAAACAAACGTCATTTCATCCGTCTTTCATGCTTATTCTGACCATATAATATTTTCTTGAAACAGACATCGTATGTGAAAGTTATCGCGTTATGAACAAATTCCCAGACATGCAAAAAGTCAATTGGTCAAAGTCAACGCTAACGTCAACAGTGCAATAGGTGATGTCAGCATGATGTCAAGAGGTGACACATGTCACTCAAATTCTGTGTTTATGGGATGAGTTGACACCTATACGGATTTGACACGTGGCAATGTACGGATGACACGTGGAAGTTAGTACATGACATGGCCCAATGGTAGGCTGACACATGGCAATATGGATGACAACTGGGATGTATGGATGCTAACATGGCAAGGTGGTTGTGCAGTATGGACGTGACATGGCATGGCATGTGGTTGTACGATAGATGATGTGGCAGGTGACTAGGCAGGTGATAGGGTTGTACGGAAGTTGACGTGGCAGTTGACTAGGTTGTAAGACGATGATGTGGCATACGGACTATGCGGTATGGTCCAATCACAAGGTGAAACGTGGCCCAATCAGAGGGTGCCACATGGAACCTCAGATTTAGTCAAGGAAATCTAGTAAAACATTGTTGTGGCTACGGGGGATTCAAACTCCCGACCTCCATGGGTGCAACGACTTAACTCCCCGGACTAACTAGTTGCACTATAGGTGTGGCTTGTTTATTATTCGATGGATTAAAACTTTAAAGTTGACGTGGAAAATTGTTTAGGATAAGCATCGGTCGATGAGGGCTAGCCCCGACCGACCAGGGGCTAAAGACTAGGGCTTAACCATATGGAGCGTGTGGGAGGTAAGTCTATGGACACATGGACAATAGCCATATGACCAGGACCCGTGAATAGGGGGCCAACGCGCACCAGCCCAAACCTCGGCCACATGGACCATTCCCATATGACTAGGAGCCTGAGAATAGGGGCTAGTATGCATTAGTCCATTTTTTTGGGTTTTAAACAATATTGTATAAATTTTATGCTTATTTCAATTGTTTTGGTGGATTTTGGCCATTTTTGGGAGATCTAGAGCCCGATTTGAGGCCATATATTGGGAGGAAGTTGGGAGGATGTTACCAAATTCAATTATATATAAACCAAAGGTTCTTGGAAGACTTAGATAGGTTCAGAACAGGAGAAATGTTGTATAATTGTGAATCCAAAGACATTTTTATGCAAGAAAGCAATTGAGGAGGGGGACTTTGCTGGCCAATTTCGGGAGCTAGGCTCAATCGTTTTCAGTTCGTCAATTGTGTTAGGTTCTTAAGGTTGAGAAGAACACAACCAGACTATTTTGTAATCCATTTGACACTTTTTTGATGTACTTTTGAAGCATTTAATAGAAATAAGAAAACCTCACCCACTGAGACAAAGGCCCAGAGACGTAGACAATCTTGCTGAACTCTGTTAACAACTTTGTTGTTATGGTTTATTGATTCTTTGTGATTACTTTAAAATATGCATATATTATTATGGCTACCATGTTGTATCATTAATTTCTTCCTCTTTCTTCAATTTTCTAATTGGTTAATGAACTCATGCTTTAAAACTAAACCATAGTCTTAAAGACAATTTTCGGATCAGGTTCCATTTGGGTTATCAAATGCACCAGTTGTCTTCATGTGTCTCATGAATGGTATATTCAATAATTACTTGGATAAGTTCAACATTATATTCTTGGATTATATATTATATATTCTAATTATGAAGAAGAGAATGAACAACACTTGAGAATGGTGTTACAGGTATTGAGGGAGAATCAGTTGTATGCCAAATTGAGCAAGTGCTCATTCTACCAGAAGAAAAATCATTATTTGGGCCATATCATTTCAGAGGAAGGGATAACAGTGGATACAAAAAAGATAAGGGCCATTGAAGGATGGCCAACACCAAGGAATGTCTCTGAGGTGAGATCATTCATGGGCCTTGTAGGTTACTATAGGAGATTTATTGAAGGATTCTCAAAGATTGCACACTCAATTACTTCTTTACAGAAGAAAGGTGTGAAGTTTTAGTGGACATTGGATTGTGAAATAAGTTTCCAATACTTGCATCATTTATTAACAAGTGTTCCAATACTAAGGATTTCTTATCTAAATGAAAATTTCATTGTATGCACTAATTCATGCAAAGAAGGACTGAGTGGAGTCCTTGATCAAAATGGGTATGTAGTGTGCTATGAATCAAGGAAGTTTGTTGGAGCATGAAAGACACTATGCTACTCACGATTTGGAGTTGGCAGCCATAGTGCATGCCTTGAATATGTGGAGGCACTACCTCATGGGAAACATATTTGAGTTAAGGACATACCATAGTGGTCTGAAATACTTGTTTAGAAAACCAACTCTAAATGTCAGGCAAAGCAGGTGGTTAGATTTCCTCAGTGAATATGATTTTGATATAAAAAATATCAAAGGTAAAGAGAACAAGGTGGTTGATGCACTCAGCAAGAGGGTACATGAGATGCATGCTACAACCATTAGCATGTACCAATCATATTTGAAAGATATAATTCTAGAGGCTGCAAAATCAGATAAAAAATACTTGGAGGTAAAGGAAAAACTTCTACAAGGTAAATTACAGTAGAAAGTTGAAGACTATAAGCTGGAAATTAATGAAAGTATTAGGTACAGGGACATAATTTATGTGCCAAATTTTCAAGAATTGAAAAACCTGATTTTAAAACAAATGCATGATGTATCTTAAGCTGGACACCCGGGTTACCAAAAATATATTGCAATTGTCAAGAGCCAATATTATTGACCAAGCATGAAGAAAGATGTTGCTGATTTTATTTCCAGGTGTTTGGAATGTCAAAAAGTCAAGGCTGATCACAGACACCTAGTTGGTCTGCTACAACCATTACCCATGCATGAGTGGAAGGGGGAAGTTGTAACAATGGATTTCATCACCAAGTTGCCCAGAACAACCAAGCAACATGATTCCATCATGGTGGTGGTGGACAAGCTTACTAAAGATGCCCACTTTATTCCAGTAAAGCCCACTCATAAGGAAATCAACATTGATGATATGTATATGAGATAAATTGCTCGATTGCATGGTATACCCAAGACCATTGTGAATGATAGAGACCTAAAATTTACCTCAAATTTTCTAAAGCGATTATTCAAAGGGTTTGGGACCAATATGAACTTTAGCACAACCTATCATCCAGAATCGGATGGGAAAATGGAGAGTAAATCAAGTGATTGAATATATGTCAAGGATGTATGTGATGGATAAACCATCCAAATGGGAGGATTACTTGCACTTGGTGGAATTTTCTTATAACAATGGATATCAAGAATCCCTAAAGATGCACCCTTTGAAGATTTGTATGGTAGAAAGTGAAACACACCAATGAGTTGGGACAACCCAACATATAGAGCAATGGTAGGGACAAAAATACTCAGGGAAATGGAAGAGCATATGATGAGAGTAAAGAAGAATTTAAAGACTACCCAGGACATGCAGAAAAACTATGTTGATAAAGGCAGGACTCACAGAGAATTCAAAGTGGGTGACCATGTGTTCTTGAAAGTAAATGCCAAGAGAAGTTCCCTGAGATTGGGAAATTTTTCAAAGCTAGTAGCTCGCTATTATGGACCATTTGAAATCTTGGAAAGGATTGGGCCTATAGCATACATGATTTATTTACCTGCATCAATGTGTATTCGTAATGTATTTTGTGTATCATTGTTTAAAAAGTATGTATCTGATGCTAATCATGTCATTTATTAGAATGTGATTTAGGTGGAGTAGGAAGGCGACCTTCAAGTGCATCCAGTGTGCATATTGGATTGGAGGATCAAGTAGCTTCA
>SNQJ01S0066174.1:13739-24264 GCA_010110895.2 Picea sitchensis
TATCAATATTTAGATATTATAAAATTAATAATTAAATTAATAAAAATAACTAAATCATTAATAGTAATTATGTCTCAATTTAGACATTAAAACAATGTAGTTTGGACGTTAAAATGACTTAAAATTGACATAATTGTAATGCAATAAGGCACAATTTTGACATATATGTGACAAAATGTGTCTCTCATGATGCAAAAGAAATAATAATGACACAGACATGACACTGACACAATGCATGAATGATGTAGTTTGATGCTAAGAAGATGTAAATACGATGTAAAATGGCTCAAAGAATTTGTATTTTGATTCTATCACAATTCTATTAGGATGCACATATAATGTAAGAATGATTCCCAATATGAAATATCAATGCTTAGATCAACACATTATGACACTAATGTCACAAAAAATACACAGATTGGATGGAAAGTCGACATGGAAGTGACTCTCTAGGATGTTTTTTTGCAATATTGTGTGGTGTAAGTCGATGCTAACTTGATGCAAACAAACTCTTCAAATCGTCGTTTTGATCGCTAAGTTGGCCCCTTATAGAGTGCATGTTGAAAATACAACAGAAAAAGGCTACATCAATGCAAAATTAATGCAAATCATGATGCCCCCTATAGCACTGTGTTTTGCATCATCCCAACTTGAATTTTTTCGAAAAAAAAAAATCATTTAGACAATGATGCAAAGGACAACACAAGAGTTTGGTATTGTAGTTAATCTTGCAGTAAAATGGTCTCTTTTCAATGGCTTGCTATGATGAGGCTCAAAAACTAGGAGTTTGTTCTTGCTAACAATGGCTTACGAGCTCTTGGTATCAACTACACACAATTTTACTATTAAAAAAATGATATTTTTATTAATAATAAATTAAACATAGATTTAGCACAAATTTCAAACATTTTTACTATTAAAAATATATATATTTTTATTAATAATAAATTAAACATAGATTTAGCACAAATTTCAAACATGATGAGACATTTTAATGTAAGTTTCATACATTTCATACATCATAATAGAATTGTCCTTAAAAAAAATTACTTTTAATTAACCAAGATTTCAAATTTCAAAAATGTTTTTAAATTTTAAATTATAAAAACTTCTAATTTTTATATCATTTGAATCCAAAGTTTCCTACATGATTAAACTTAACTCCATGAAAACGGACTGAACTCATCATAATCGAAGAGTCACCTACTTAAATTAAAGATAGAGAAACATATCCACAATATAGAACCCCGTTTTATGTTAAAAACTCACGGGCGATGTGGGATTTTGTTACAACTAATTTTTTAAGAAGATGACAACGAGGCATCTCGGTGTTTGTTACAATTAATTTTATTTTGAGCTGACAACATTATTCAAAGTCTGGTTGTTAATATTAAATATATACTCGTTTGTTTATAATCTTTATATATACATCAAATAATAATTGTCAACATTCCCTTCGATCACACAAGCGTGGAAGCAATAAAGAGGCAAGAAAGTCTACAATGTAACGTGGTAGCAAAGGAGAGTGATTTAGGGATATTTATGTTTACAATACCCATCACGACCTTGTCAACACAAAGCATCATGGGCACTATATCAATAATCCCACATAGATCAGATGCCGAGGAGACCAGGCGGCTCTATATATACCACAAAGAAATTTCACTCTCTACAATAATTTCTGATATCATCATGAAGCCTTGAGTTTCAGAGTTAGATGGCAATGTGGATGCAACTTTCTTCTTAAAACTAAGTTTAGTTCCACCATGGCCAAGTTGTCTTCAAGTTACTTAGCAACATGATGTTCACATTTTAGGTGTCTCCCAAGGAGTTTCGGGATATTATAATGAATAGGGTGGAGAAGAAAATTCAAAAATTGATGAGTAGGATTCTAGCATTAGCAACCAAGTTTTAGATTTTCACCAAGGTCTTGGTTGCTACGTATGTTTATTACTCATCATGTTGGGCCTTGTCAAATCTTACATAAAATCGCATAGAAAAGGCTCTCAAAAACTTATGGGTCTAGCCTAGCTAATGGAAAACACATTCAAATAATCAGTTGGACCTTCGTTGCACCTCAAGGGTGCTAGGTGACCTTAGTGTAAAATAAAAATTCAATCTAAAACCTGGTGTGCCAAATGGGTAGTGAGATTAGTCATAGGAAAGGAGGATTGGAAAGTTCTATTAAGACACTACATTAGTTGAGGGATTCCCCTAGTAAAGAAAGGATGTAAGGGGGTCTCTTTGCAAACTATTCTAGTCAGTTTCACATGTTAAATTCAAAGTAGCTTGGGAATATTGCTATACAAAGAATTTGGAAGATAATGAGGCCAACACATCTTTCCTTCCTTTCTTTTAAAGAACTCTCTCTCATAACAATCCTTTGTTTTAATGAACATTGTCTCTAATGGTCCAATCTCATCTTGCATGTAGGAAATGTTTTGGCCAAAACAACGTAGTTCCTAGCCCATAAGTTGTCCAATAAGGGAATTCAGATGAACAATTAGATGTTTGATGCTCATACTTGAATGTGGTTGTCTTGGTTGAATTTAAAGATTAAATTCATTATAGAGTACTCAAGACTTAGTGCCTAAGAATATTATGGTCATGTTGGGCCTACAAGGTGGTTATATCCAAAGTGAATATAGTAGGGGTGGCTTAATAGGATTTGGTGGGTTAACTCCAAGAAACATGATTTTCTCTTCAAACTAATAAGCCTTTGGAAGGTGGTGATAGAACCAAAAAAGCAATGTTTTCCTAGTTTGTTTAATTATTGGGAAATGCTAATTGGGAAGAGCTTAGAGGATTTCTTAGTCAGGAATTTTGAACTAATGGTGCCCTCAATGTGGGTAAGGAAAAACTTTGAAAATCCTTGTTGGTTTTGTTTGTTGATCAATTTTATGTGGCCATGGGTGAGCATTCTTTGCATGCCATATCTTCCAACTTTGATATCATGAAATGTTTCTCTTCGAGGGGATAAATTAACATGGAATCTTGAATTCACTTTAGCCTCATTTTTTTCTAATTTAAATTGATCTATTTTCTACGGAAAAAGCATAATGATGGTACATTTCATAGGCATCAGTAGTAATCCACCTTCTCTCATTATTCAACCATGCATTACCATGTTAATTCACCTTGTAGGTAAGAGTGTAGACATAAAAAATAAGAAAGGGGATCGACCCCTTATAATAGACTATAATTTTTTTAGGGGATACCTGTTACATATGAATCAAGAGCCAAATGGCCTTTCCTAGCCCACTTCAACATAGTTTCATTGGAAAACCCACATCTAGACTAGAAGACATGTCACAGAGTGTTTAGAATGAGCATTTAGCATGACTTTGACCTCTACCACATAGGGAAAGTAGTTTTAGAAACTATCCCTTGCTATCTGGATGGGATTTATCAACTGAGGAACATCCCATTGTGAATGGAAGGGACCCTACCTCAAATGATCATGACAAACCTCCCATTGTAGGAAACATAGTTTAGTGTTTTATGCATCAATTTGTTGGCCTTATGGCATATTTAAATTTTATACCTTATTTCTTGCAACTTTATTCTCTTGGGTGTTTTAGCTTAAGCCAACCTTGTTTTGAGTTATGTGTTTCTTTTTTCTAGTGTTAATGGTGGTTGAGTCCATGAGCTACTTTTTTGTATTAAAGAAATATAAATATTGTTAGGAGGCCTCTTTCTCCATATATTCGTTATGAATTTTGTTGATGACAGGAGAGCATTCCATTTTTTGGATACACTATGAAATTTGCACATGTATTCCATTGGCAGCCACGCGAGTATTTTTTTAGGATCCGATCCTAACCCCTCTTCATGGGTCATTAGTTAGTAGGATATGTTTTCTATGTAATAAAGGCCAACATTAGTTAAGAAGTCCTAATAAATAAAGGAGAATAATTCAATGTAAGAAGACCTAATAGAATCTTCCTCTTCTAGAAAGATATTCCTCTAGAAGTTTCCTTAAAAGGTAGAATTAGTATAAATAAGAGTAGGGGGTATTGGATATTTTGTCTTGGATATTATTGTAATAGAGCTCTGCTCTGCTGGAGGTTGCCCCCTCGAAGAGGAAAGTGAACATTGTGGTCTTAATAAAGGTGCTCTTTCTGGTGTTATTCTGTTATTGATCTAAATATAATCTTGTTGTTTCATTACTACTTGCTAAATATTTATGTTCTGCATATTATATTTCATCTGGTATATTGCAAGTGGTATCATAGCTCCTTCTTGGGCAAAACTTGTGGGGTAATTTTTTTTTCCAGGGTAGAGATGTATTATGGTGTCTTTAAGCTATAGGGATTTGTCATTCCACGCATAAACCCATAGTCGAGGAATCATACATGCAAGAACTAGAAGTGGTACTTAAGCACACATTGTTGGCCACCCTTGTAACCCATGTTGGTACCCCTTCGAGTGGTAGCGCATGAGACAACACATGTATACAGATTGGCCTAGATATCATGAAGCCCTTTGTAGATAAACCGATCGGCTGCCTAACTGTTATAGTGTCATTGAGAACAACACTCAGGGAGATACTCTCTAATACCTGGGTAATTGGGTAGTATGGCTAAGGGTATGGTCTAGCCTCCTTAGTTGGTGCCCTGAGATATTGGGTCAAGTAATACTATTCGATTCCACACGTATTTAAGATAGCTATATCACAAGTAAAACCCTTGCCTGTAGATACCCTACAAACCCTAACCCTTGGGATGACAACAACTAATCTATTACAATGCAATTTGGTCCCTACTAAATTTTTCGCTGCAAAAACTCACTGGCAAAAATTTTTATTATTGAGAATTTGGGAATTCTGCCACTGCAGAAGTATTCAGGGTGGAGTATAACTCCATAGGAGTAAAAAGAAAAAGGTATGGGGCCCATTCAGACTCTTATTTATGACCTAGTCCATTGGATCCCTCTCTTCATTCTACTCGTAGTGGTACCCTTCACTTTTAAGCCATTTTTTCCCTGAAGTGACAACCCTTTCTGGGACACCCTTATTTTCCACCTATCCCATTGGAGTCCTCTTTTTGTCATGATCACCCTAGTCCCTATCACTTTTTGTGGCCCTGATTTCCATTTCGACACCTCATCTACTTCCTAAGCCGCTACCATGCCAACCACTTGTGCTCAAAACCAATAAGACTGGGAGTATAAGTTGTCCCACTTAGAACATGAAGTGGAATCCCTCCATACTTCCATATGTGTCGAAGTCAAAGAGTCCCTACACACAAAAGTCCAAGAAGCCATCCATGCTTCCATGCAACAATTCATAAAAGGTAAGAAGATGAAGCCCAATATAGAAGACCCCAAACATTCCCAACATGAGCATACTCATTCATCCCACTCCCTTTGGGGTTCTCCACACTCTTGGAATAAGGTTCCCAAAGTTGGCATGCATAAATTTGATGGATCCAACCCAACAGGGTGGGTTTCTCAAATGGAACAATACTTCTCCCTTCATAATATTTGGGATGATGAGACCAAAATCCATATAGGGGTTTTGCATCTGGATCAAGAACGATGGCAACGGTGGCAATGACATAAGAAATTTTATCTAGGCATACCCACTTGGAACATGTTCACTAAAGAAGTCTATTCCTGATTTGATCAGGAATCACATTTTTTGGGATGAATCACTAAGCTGCGCCAAACTGGATTAGTCACAGATTTCATCACAGAATTTGAACAGTTGTCTATCTGAATTGAGGGCTTATCTAATGCATTTTACCTTGAATGTTTTATTAGTGGCTTAAAGGAAGCCATACATGCTCATGTCATCATGCATCATCTTACTACCTAGTTGCATGTATGCTAATTAGAACTGGAAGTAGATACCATCCTCCAGGCCCTTCCCATGAAGGCTAAATTCCTCAATTGTCCTCACCTAGGGCTCACCATGCTTTGACACAAACCTTGAAGGTCCAAAAGTTATCTCCAGTAGAAATGGCAGAACGTCACAAGAAAGGACTTTTCTACTATTGTGATGAAAAGTATTCACCAAGACATAAATGTAGAGAACAAAAGTTATTCTAGATTGATGCATCAACTTCCTCTCCCTATGAATACATCCCATCAGATGAGGCTCCCGACCCAGAGGAGGCTCACCCAAGTGATCACGTCGAAGCTCTAGTTGCAACCCCTATGAAACCAGAGGAACCTATCATATCTCTTCATGTCCTCTTGGGTATTTCGTCCCTGCAAACATTTAAGATCAAGGGATACATCAAACATAGGTTGGTTGTGGTGTTGATTGATAGTGGTAGCACCCATAATTTTATTCACCATAGGCTTGTTGAGCAACTCCACTGCTTTGTTCACCCTGTTTCTAATTTTCAAATCCTCATCGCTAATGGTGGTACAATGAAGTGTGGGGGGCATTGTGAGAATTTAAAACTCCAAATGGGTGATTACCATTTGAAAACCCACATGTTCTCTATTTCCATGGGTGGTTGTGATATTGTATTGGGCGTGGAATGGATTCTCACTCTGGGACCAATCATAATGGATTATCAAGAATTATATATGAGCTTCTCCCAAGACACTCACACCTACACCCTCCGAGGTCTCCAAGCGGGATCCCCTGAAATCATTATCTCTCATTGGATGGAAACAATGTTGAAGAAAGGCCACCATGGTGTGATTGCTCAATTTCATGCCATCCTGGTCATTGAACATGCCTCTCAGGTAGTTCCTCCTAGCATGCAACTCATCTTGGAAAAGTACCCCATGGTATTTGAGGTTGCAAAAGACTTACCTCCCTCCAAGGGTGAGCATGATCATAGCACCCCTCTCCTTCCGGGCAGTCAACCCCCCAATGTACATCCCTACATATATCCATTTTATCAGAAAAATGAGATAGAAAAGATGGTACATGAATTATTGGAGGTGGGGGTGGTTTTCCCTAGTACGAGCCCAAATTATTCACCAGTGGTGATGGTATCAACGAAAGAAGGTACTTGGCGCATGTGTCCCGATTTTCATGCCCTGAATAAATTGACCATCAAAGATAAGTTTCCCATTCCTGTCATTGATGATCTATTGGATGAACTCCAATTTTCCTGTGTCTTCACCAAATCAGACCTTCGCTCTGGCTATCACTAGATCCAAATGAAGGAGGAATATATTCTAAAGACTGCTTTCATAACTCATCAAGGACATTATGAATTCTTGGTCATGCCTTTTGGTCTTTGTAATGCCCCGTCCACCTTCCAAAGTCTTATGAATAAAATATTGAAACCTTCCTTCGGTAGTTTTTCCTAGTTTTCTTTGACAACATCCTCATTTACAACCGCACTTCAGATAACCACCTTATTCATGTGGACAAATTCTTTCAGTGGTTGCAGGCTAACCAATTGTCTGTAAAAAAGAACAAATGTTCCTTTGGAACCAGCGAAGTGGAATACTTGGTACACATTGTGGGTCGAGAAGGGGTAAAATTGGACCCCAAAAATATACAAGCTATGCAGGAGTGGCCACGACCCAAGACCTTAAATCACCAAAGGGGTTTTCTAGGTCTCACAAGATATTACAGGAAATTTTTCCACCATTATTGAAAAATTGTTAAGCCCTTGACCAACCTTCTTAAGAAGAATGAATTTCATTTGACACCTACTACTCAACAATCCTTCACAGAGTTAAAGAAGGCCATGTGCACTAATCATGTCCTAGCAGCTCTCGAGTTCAACAAAACATTTGTGGTGGAATCAGATTCTTCTGGCATTGGTATAGGCACAATTCTCACACAAGATGGTCTACCTTTGGCCTTTACTAGCAAAGTTTTGAGTGGCTACAATATGGGAATATCTACGTATGAAAAAGAAATGATGGCCATTCTCCTTGCAGTGCACACATAGAGACCATATATTTTTTGGAGATCATCATTGTTTGAAGTATGTTTTGGAGTAGTGATTATCCTCCCCAGAACAAAACAAGTGGTTGACCAAAATGTTGGGTTATGATTATGAAATCATATATAAAAATGGAAAAGACAGTATCGTTGTTGATGCATTATCAAGACAACATGAGGATGATGACTCCCTCTTTTCCTTATCCTTACCAATCCCTGATTGGATTGAAGAAGTACGACAAGAGTGGTTAACACACCCGACTATCTCCAGGATAATTCAACGCCTTCAGGAGGACCCTAATCCTCCCATAGGCTACACTTGGCAAGATATTATTCTCAAATATAATAATCACCTAGCTCTATCGCCTTCTTCTACACTCAAGTCGAGGATCTTAAATGAGTTGCACTCATTAGCTATTGTAGGTCACTCAGGCTTCCAAAAGATCTATGCTTGTTCATGCCGTTCTTTTTCTTGGTAGGTATGAATAAGGATATCCTTCACTTTTTCACTAAATGTGAGGTGTGCCAACGTAATAAAGGTGAAACTATCAAGTCTCAAAGAGCCCTACAACCGCTGCCCATTCCAATTTCTATGTGGATAGACATCTCCATGGAATTTATAGTGGGCCTTCCTAAAGATGGGAACACATTCGTCATTAGGGTGGTGGTTGATCACCTCTCGAAGTATGCTCATTTTTTTCCTTACCCCACCCTTTCACACAGACACTATTAGCACAATTTTTCCTTGATAAGATTTTCAAGTTACATGGCATGCCTACCTCTATTGTATCTGATCATGACCCAAATTTCACCATCACATTTTGGCAAGAGTTGTTTAAATTGTAGGGAACCCAACTGAACACAAGTATAGCCTACCACCCCCAGTCTGACAGCCAAACGAAAGTGGTCAACAAATGTTTGGAAACCTACTTACGATGTTTTGCTTCGGACACACAACACTAGTGGGTGCAACAACTCCCCTTGGAATAATGGTGGTACAATGGTTCCTATCATACGTCCACTAAAATGACCCCATATGAAGGAGTGTATGGCCAGTGCACACCTACAGTCACTACCTATCTTCAAGGAACACAAAAGGTCCAATATATTTGTACAATGTTGCAAGGTCAAACAACCACCCTAGCAGCGCTGAAGGATAACCTCCACATGGCCCAAAATCGCATGAAGAAACATGTAGACCAACATCGTTCAGAAAGGGTTTTTCAGGAAGGTGATTAGGTGTTTCTCAGGCTCCAACCTTAGAAACAAACATCTCTCAAAGCCTAGGGACATCACAAGTTGGAACCAAAGTTTTATGTGCCCTACCATATCATCAAGTGTATTGGTTCAGTGGCCTACAAATTGCCCTTTCCAGCTAATTCCAAGATCCATTCGGTGTTCCATGTTTCCTGTCTAAAGAAAGTGGTGGGATAGAATTGTAGATTCCAAACCATCCTTCTGAAATTAGATGAAGAAGGATCATTTTGGCTCCAACTAGAAGAAGTCCTCAATAACCGTGAATGTCAGTTGCGAGGAAGAACTATCAAGGAAGTGTTGATCAAGTGGAAGGACACATCACCATAGGATGTGACTTGGGAACCAACGATCATACTCCAACAGTTTTCTCACCTTCAGCCTTGAGGACAAAGCTTCTTTTGAAGGGGGAGGACATTTAGGATATGATCCCAACCCATTTTCATGGGTCATTAGTTAGTAGGATATATTTTCTATGTAATAAAGGCCGACATTAGTTAATAAGGCCTAATAAATAAAGGATAATAAGTCAATTTAAGAAGACCTAATAGAAGCTTCCGCTTCTAGAAAGATATTCCTCTGGAAGTTTCCTTAGAAGTTATAATTAGTATAAAGAAGAGTAGGGGGTATTGAATATTTTTTCTTGGAGATTCTTGTAATAGAGCTCTGCTCTGATGGAGGTTTCCCCCTTGAAGAGGCAAGTGAACATTGTTATCTTAATAAAGGTGCTCTTTCTGGTGTTATTCTAGTATTGATATAGCTATAATCTTATTGTTTCATTACTGCTTGCTAAATATTTCTATTCTACATATTATATTTCATCTGGTATATTGCATATTTCTTCTCTCAAATGATTATGCAATTAGACTGCGCTATTTTCAAAGAACGTTGGAAAAAGAACTCCTACATCATCAACCAAGTTAGAAGTAAGAGTTCATTTCTATATGTGTGTGTGTGAGAGAGAGTGTGAGCGACCAATTTCTTAGTTGAGAAAACTCACAAACATGTATCTATTATATCTATACAATATTTTTTTGTTAATATTGATCCATATTTATGAGCGGAATGAAAGGAATAACAGACTGAATACAATAACACATAGATACAAAGAACAACAAAAGATATCCAGTGAACAATAACTTCTATTGAATAAATAAAATAGGCTAAAACTCTAAAACTGCATAAATGAAAACAACTTGCTCGAATGGTAGTAGCTATCTCTAAGAATAGATGTGGCTTCTACGTGCATCTGTATGAGCAGAATGTTAGGTTCCTAACCCGCACATAGGTAGAACAATATATTCGGATGCAATAAAGGTCAATATTAATAAGGCCTTGCAATAAAATAGAATAAGTCGAATGTAAGAAGACCTAATAGAAGCTTTTGCTTCTAGAAGGATCTTCCTC
>SNQJ01S0066174.1:24314-40212 GCA_010110895.2 Picea sitchensis
TGTAAGAAGACCTAATAGAAGCTTTTGCTTCTAGAAGGATCTTCCTCTAGATGCTTCTTTTGATAGACATATTTAGTATTAATAGGAGTCGAGGGTATGAGAACCCTAACTTGGATATTATTGTAATAGATATCTTCTCGACTGGAGGTTGCCCCCTTGAAGAGGCCCGTGAACATTGCTCTCAAAATCAAAGTGTTATTTATGTTGTTATTCTTATATCATTTCAGTGTTATTGTGGTGATTGTTCTGGTTATATTGTTGTTATTATTCCATTTCTATCATTTTATTTATGTTCTGCATAATTTTTATATCTAGTATATTACAAGTGGTATCAGAGCACTTTCCTCGACAAAAATTGTGGGTAATTTTTTTTTCAGGGTAGAGACGTATTCCAACATCTTTAAGTCATAGAGATCTGACGTTATGTGCATAAACCTATGGTTGAGGGATTTATACATGTAAGAAATACAAGTGGTACTTAAGTGCACATCTGTTGGCCACCCTTGTAACCCCTGTTGGTACCCCTTCAAGTGGTAGCGCATTAGACAACCCCTGTGTACAGATCGACCTAGATTACCTGAAGGCCTCTTTAGATAAATCAATCGGTCGCCTGACTATTATAGTCCCACCGAGAACAACACTCGGGAAGATACACTCTAGTACCTTGGTAGTCGAGTAGTATGGCTAAGGGTAAGGTCTAGCCTCCTTAGTTAGTGCCCTAAGATATTGGGCCGAGTACTACTATTAGACCCCACACATATATTAGAGAGCTATAGCACAGGGCAAACCCTTGTCTAGAGAACCCTTGAATACCTAACCCTTGGGACAGAAACACAAACAAATTAAAACATACAAGATCTATTGTTGGGCAACTATGTTCGGGTTGCCAACTCACTACACATTTCTTATTGGTTAAGCATTTGGGCATTTCATCATTACATTATTCTTCAGACCAGAGTATAACCCACAGGAGTCTAGAAAATTTTTCACCATTATTTGAGACCTATTCCATTGGATTCTTCTCTTCACCCTTATCACATTCATACAAATCATTTTTTGGGAAAATTTTTGACCCCACCCGCCCCTTTTCGGTTCCCTCATCCTCCTGGCCCATACCTGTAGCCAAGACTTGGAAACTCGCTTCAATACCTTGCAATCTAGTCTCAACGAGACCCAAAAAGAAGTGAAACAACTCAGTGCCAATGTTTCCACCATCAATACAACCATGCAGTCCTTAATGGAGGAAATCAAACAAGACCTGACCACCCAGCTTGAATCTATCTTTTCGACACTCTGCACCAAGCTGCATATCCCTATAGATAACCCTTCCTCTGACTCACCTCCACATATTGAAATTGAACATTCCTCTCATTCCCATAACTTTCAGCACCATCACTTTCAACATGACCTATGCCTTCTGCGGGTGGATGTGACCAAATTTGATGGCTCAGACCTCACTGGTTGGGTAACCCAAATGGAACATTATTTCTCTTTATACAACATTACATATGACTTGGCCAAACTCCAGTATGGTTTTCTCCATCTATATCAAGAACGTTGGCAATGGTGGAAATGGAGAAAAACTTCCTGTCAAGTGTATATTTCTTGGACACACTTTGTTGCAGATCTTTATGAATGCTTTGACACTGACACCAACCATTTGGGTCATTTGACAAAGTTGAAACAATCAGGAACAATGGAAGACTTTATATCTACCTTTGAGTGCCTAGATTTTCAGATAGTGGGACTGTCTGATGCCTTTTTCCGAGAGTGTTTTATCAATGGCCTCAAGGATCAGATTTGGGCCCATGTCCTCATGGCTCGGCCTCAAAGTTGGGTGGAGGATAATAAAAGAGATAAAGAAGCACAATAGGTTGTATCTTCTCAAAACCAGAAACCCTCCTTTATCCCTCGCACTAAACCAATAAATCCCACTACTCCCTCCACTCCACTAAAGATCCAAAAATTGAACAGGGATGAAATGGATGAATGACAACTCAAAGGCCTTTGTTATAATTGTGATGACAAATATTTCTCAAGCCACAAGTGTAAATAAAAAAAGATTTTTATGGCCATCTCTGAGGATATTTCGGAAGAGGATGTTGAAACTCCCCTTGTGTCTGAGTCACCTGAAACCACTGACATAAACCCTCCCTCAGACCCTCCCAAAGTAGAACCTGTCATTTCCCTCAATGCTCTCACTGGCTTCTCTGCTCCCCAAACCCTCAAGATAATCGGTTACATCAAGCATCTGAAGGTCATCATTCTAGTTGATAGTGGAAGCACCCATACTTTTATTCACTGCTGCATTGCCCAAGAAACTCATTGCTACATCCATGCCATCAATAATTTCCAAATCATGATTGCAAATGGTGGCTCCATGAAATGTGGAGGGCGTTGTGAAAATGTGCATCTCCAAATTGGTGACTACCACCTGAAATCTCATATGTTTTCTATCGACATTTGCGGTTGTGACATTGTGTTGGGTGCAAACTAGCTAAGGACTTTGGGTCCCATTCTCATGGATTTTAAGGAATTAACCATGCAATTCGACCAGGAGGGCCACCAATATAAGTTCCAAGGCATCACCATCGGTTCACCTGAGATAATTAGTTCCCATCGCATGGAAAAGCTGCTCAAAAAAGGTCATTCTGGTGTTATTGCCCAACTCCATGCCATACAAGAAACAGAGACACCCTCAGTGTCACAAGACCTCCAAGCCATCCTTTATAAACATAAAGTGGTATTTTCCACTCCCCAGGGACTCCCTCCTTCCCATGGTGCTCATGAACATTCCATTTCCATTGTACCTGGAAACGTTCCTCCCAATATCCGTCTGTATCGTCACCCCTTTTCCCAAAAAAATGAAATTGAGAAAATGGTCCAAGAACTCCTTAATGCAAGCATTATCCTCCCTAGTATGAGCCCCTACTCTTCTTCTGTGGTCATGGTCCCAAAAAAAGAAGGTTCTTGGCGAATGTATCATGACTTTTGTGCCCTCAACAAACTTACCATTAAAGACAAATTTCCCATTCCTGTCATTGATGACCTCTTGGATGAATTGAGCGGCGCCCAATTCTTTACTAAACTTGATCTTCGTTTGGGCTACCACCAGATACATATGAAAGAGGCAGACATTCCCAAGACTACCTTTAGAACTCATGAGGGCCACTATGAGTTTTCGGTCATGCCCTTTGGCTTGTGTAATTCCCCCTCGACATTCCAAAGCCTCATGAATCATATCTTCCATCCTTTTCTATGTCATTTTGTCTTAGTTTTTTTGATGATATCCCCATCTATAGAAAAACCTGGACAAACCATCTTGCTCATGTGGATCAAGTTCTCCATCTACTCTCTCAGCACCAACTTTTCCTGAAACAGTCTAAATGTGCTTTTGGCGCCTCAGAAGTAGAGTACTTGGGTCATCTGGTTGGCAAGGAAGATGTCAGAGTGGATCCTAAAAAGATTGAAGCTATGCAAGAATGTCCTCACCCATAGAATCTCAAAATCTTGCGGGGATTTCTGGGCTTAACAGGTTATTATCACAAGTTTGTTAAGAATTATGGAAAGATTACAACACCTCTCACTGCTCTCCTAAAAAATAACTCTTTCACTTGGACTCCAGCCGCTGCTCAAGCTCTTCAAACCTTGAAGATGGCCATGTGCACCACTCTAGTCCCGACCCTTCCTGATTTCACAAATACCTTTGTCTTGGAATGTGATGCTTCAAGGAAAGTAATTGGTGTTGTCCTTATGCAATAGGGTTGGCCTTTGGCCTTTACCAGGAAGCAAATATCTGAAAGAAATCTGGGAAAATCAATCTATTAAAATGAAATGTTGTCCATTTTGCATGTCGTTGATTTGTGGCGCCCTTATCTATTGGGGCAACGCTTCCAAATTAAGACAGACCATCAAAGCCTCAAGTATTTTCTGGAACAATGCATTTCCTCCCTGGAGAAACAAAAATGTGTGACTAAGCTCTTTGGATATGATTATAAGATCATTTCCAAGAAAGGCAAAGACAATGTGGTTGTGGATGCAATTTCCCAAAAATATGAAGATGAAGGATCCCTTTTTTCTCTTTCCTTCATTGTACCAGATTGGCTCCAAGTTGTTCGCCAGGAATGGCTAGAAGATCCCAAAAGTTTGCATCTAATACGACAATTGTAGTCCAATGCTCTAGATTCCCCAGGGTACTCTTGGCTCCATGATGAGCTTCGATACAAAGGCCATGTGTATTTAAGTAAACAATCAAAGATTAAATCCACGATACTTTCAGAGCTTCATGATACACTCATAGTGGGGCACTCCAAGTTTACCAAAACCTATGATAGGGTCAAACATTCTTTTTTCTAGGATGGTATGAAACAGGACATTCGTAATTTTTTCGCTGAATGTGATGTATGTCAATGCAACAAGGAAGAAACAATCAAATCTCCGGGCACACTACAATCTCTCCCGATTCCACCTGCTATTTAGAGGGATATCCCTATGGATTTTATTATAGGCTTACCCAAATCGGGAAATAAATTGGTCATCATGGTGGTTGTTGATCTCCTTTCCAAGTATGCCCATTTTTGCGCTCTTCAACACCCGTTTACAGCATCCACGGTGGCTCAAATTTTCATGGATTAGGTCTTCAAGCTTCATGGCATGCCACACTATATTGTTTTTTATCACGACCCAACTTTCACAAGAAATTTTTGGCAAGAAATGTTCAAGCTACAAGGCACCCAATTGCATCTCAACACAACTTATCATCCCCAGATTGATGGTCAAACATAATTTGTCAACAAGTGTTTGGAAACATATTTGAGGTTTTTTGCCTCGGAAAAGAAAAATCGGTGGGCTTAATGGTTACCCCTAGATGAATGGTGGTACAAAACTTCATATCGTACAACTACACACATGACTCCTTTTGAAGCGGTATATGGATAGAAGCCACCTTCATCTCTCTCATACTTACCTAGTGTCTTGAAGTTCCAGGCAGTTGACCAAACACTTACAGTTTGAGAGGCTATTCTCTGTACCGTCAAAGAGAATTTGGTCATGGAATATAATCGCATGAAGAAAAAATCTGATCAGGGTTGCTCTGAATGTCAATTTGCTGAAGGGGATGAGGTATTTCTTCAACTGCAACCTTACAAGAAAAATTCCCTCAAGGCTGAGCATTGTCAGAAGCTAGCACCCAAATTTTATGGTCCTTATACCATTCTCAAGCATGTGGGATAGGTGGCCTATCAATTAGCTTTTCCTAGTCATTCGAAGCTACATCCTATTTTTCATGTTTCATGCTAAAAGAAGGTGATTGGAACTAAGTGCCAAATTCAAACCAACCTTCCTGAGTTAGCCGAAGAAGGATCCATTTGGCTACAACCACAAGTAGTTTTGGACCAGCGTGAGTGTCTCTTGCATCATAGAACCATCAAGGAAGTGTTAGTCCAGTGGAAAGATACAACTCTATCATATGCCACTTGGGAACCGACTACCATTCTGCAACAATTTCCACATTTCAAGCCTTGAAGACAAGGTTGTTTTTAAGGGGGAGGACATGTTAGGTTCCTAACCTGCACATAGATAGAACAATATATTCAGATGTAATAAAGGTCAATACTAATAAGGCCTTGCAATAAAATAGAATAATTCGAATGTAAGAAGACCTAATAGAAGCTTCCGCTTCTAGAAGGATCTTCCTCTAGATGCTTCTTTTGATAGACATATTTAGTATAAATAGGAGTCGAGGGTATGAGAACCCTAGCTTGGATATTATTGTAATAGAGCTCTTCTCAACTAGAGGTTTCCCCCTCGAAGAGGCCCGTGAACATTTCTCTCAGAATCAAAGTGTTATTTCTATTGCTATTCTTATATCATTTCAGTGTTATTGTGGTGATTGCTTTGGTTATATTGTTATTATTCTGCCATTTCTGTCATTTTATTTATGTTCTGCATACTTTTTATATCTGGTATATTACACAAAATGATTACAATGAGGCTCCAGATGCCTTTTTAACATTACTCATGAATGCTAAAACCCTAGACATCTAGAAAAATAACCCTAGGAGATGAAACACCAAAATTTATGTGGGCCCTGATGGGTAAGCTGGTACATCAACTTCCTAGGGTCGTAACTTTTGCATACAACCTCCGTTTTGGGTGTGTGATAGCCCATTGGAAAGGTGTTTCCAAGAAATACCCATTATGTCATCAAATTGTGACTTAGTCTACAGTTTGATCATGGCCAGCCAAAAAAAAAACTATTTAGGGCCCCAAAACGACCTTGGAAGTATAGAAAGATGTACTAACATGAAAACTTCCAAAACAAGCTAGTTGGATTAGGTGGGAGGCCAACAATTGCCAAATTGAAGCTGTGTAGGGCTTCAGAAAACCCAGAAAGTGTATAAGCCACAATTACAAAGAATTATAGAAGAATGTGTTGAACTAATAATTGTCAAGAGGAGCCATATGGAATAAGTGGGTGGCCACCAATATCCACCTCGATCAGTCCTGCCTCATTAGGAATCAATGGTCTTTATTGTGTTGAGTGCCCCCATCAGGTGAGGAAAATTATGCTGAATTTTTCCCCAGGTGAGACATTTGCCTTGGTGTAGTAGTTTCCCTACCTTGACAACCTGATAAAGATAGATCCTTTGGTGGCGAGTGCCTGTGACCTGTGTGTCCACTATCTGATCAGTGGATTCATGTTCCATGAAGTCAAGGTTTAGATCTGTTGGTTTCAATTATTTTTTTATCTTTGAGGTGTCCAATAATAGTGGAAAATATGGCCGAAGGAGGTCCACATTGAACACTAGGTGCAAGCCAAGGAAGGGTGGAGTGGTCAACTCAAAATCATTTCTACTCACAACCTTGGTGATACTATAAGGCCCATAACGAAGTGGGAGGAGCTTCTGAAGGGGCCCTGTAAGGTGCTCTTTTTGAAAATGTAACCAGACCTTATCTCCCACCTAAAACTGGTGCAGTACCCGGTGTTGATCATGGCTCTACTTGTACTCAACATTGGCTTTCTACAAAATCTCATGGACCTGTTGGAGGATGTGATGGATCTGCTCAATGAATTTGATGGCTTTGTCCACCTCAGACTGATCATGTGAATATTTTTCCTGTGTGTTTGCAAGAGGTAGTGCAACATCAATGGGACCCAAGGGTTGGAATCCCAGCCCCAACTGAAATGGGATATGGCTAGTGGAGCTATGGAGAGCCCTGTTGTAGTTGTGTTGAACATAGGGAAGAATCTCATCCCATGTACGTGGATGCTTAGCGTTGTACATGCATAGGATGTGAAAAATCATCTGATTAATGACCTTTGTTTGGCCATCGGTTTGGGGGTGGAAAGCAGTGGATTTAGTGAGCTTGGTGTCCAACAATGACCAGAGACTTGACCAAAACGTGTTGAGGAACATGTTTTCCTGATCTGAGGTGATGGTCTGTGGTATCCCAAAATGGGCCCACACTCATTCGAAGAAGAGCTTGGCAGTATATGTCGATGTGATGCTCTTCTTGAAGGTTGTGATAATGACCATCTTCAAAAACCGATCAACCACCACAAATACACAATCATTTTCGTGCTTGGTGGACGAAAGGCTAGACATGTAATCCATTGAGATGGATTCCCAAGGCCTCTCGGGAGTAGGAAGAGGGGTGTATAAGACTTTATTCTTGATGGTTGGCTTGTCAATGACATAGGCAATGCAAGATATGATATACTTGTTGACATCTTGTTGAAGTTTTGACCAATAAAAATGTTTCTGTAGAACGACAACAATTTTATCCACACCAAAATGTCCTTCCATCCAACTATAGTGATCCTCCCAAATCATCTTTGTACGCTTTCTTGTGGGAATATAGAGGTGGCCCAGATGGCATAACAGTCCATCCTATATGTGAAAATTAGTGACATTCGCTCATGTACCCAAGAGATGATAGGTGGTGGCGAAGTCAGAGTCACACTGATAAAGTTGGGGCCACTTAGATGCCTCATGCCCACAGGAATGGAGGAATATGGTGAGTGCAACAATGGGAGGTCGACTGAGGTAGTCAATGACATGATTTTTTCTCCTTGTTTTATACTTTATGTTGATATGGAACTGTTGTAGGTATGTGGACCACTTTTGATGGAGGTTGTTCTGCAACTTCCCCTATGTCTGTATGAAAAATAGAGGCTTGTGATCAGTGTGGATGATTATCTCCTTTCCTAGAATGTAATGTTTCCATTGACGACAAGCTTACACAGTTTAATACATTTCTTTGTCATAGGTGGGGTATTTCCAGACAGTACCTAAGAGTGTCTCACTATGGTATGCTACTAGATGACCACGCTGAGTGAGAATTGTGCCTACAACATAGTCGGAGGCATCAGTCTCAATCTCAAATGGTTATTGCAGATCAGGTAAGGAGAGTATTGGAGCTGAGCACAAGCGATGCTTCAAATCATCAAATGATTGTTGTTGTGCCTTCCCCCATGCAAAAGTTTCCTTTCCACTGCCCTTCGTTACTTGGTTGAGGGCCCATGCAATATGTGAGAATCCCAATACGAACCTTCGATAGAAGTTGGCAAGTCCCAAGAAGCTCCGAAGCTCGGTTAGTGTGGTTGGGGCTGGCCAATCATGAATGACATGGATCTTAGCTGGATCCACATGTACCCCATGCTCATCAACAATGTAGCCCAAGTATTGGACCATGTTCATGCCAAAGGAGAATTTTTCAAGTTGGCATATAGCTTGTGCTGCCATAGAGTGCCCAAAACCTGTTGAATATGTTGCATGTGCTCCTCCGAAGTTCTGTTGAAGATGAGGATTTCATCCAGATATACCACCACAAAAGAGTTGGTGAAGGGTCTCAATACATCATCCATCAATCTCATGAAATTTGCTAGTGCATTTGTTAATCCAAAGGGCATGACCAACCATTCAAAGAGACCTTCTTTATATTTGAAAGTTGTCTCCCATACATCAGTTGGTTCGATGGGAACCTGGTGGTATCCATACTTTAGGTCAATCTTGTTGAAGAATTTTCCCTCCTTGAGTTGGTCAATAAGGTCGTCAATTCGGGGAATTGGGTACCAGTTCCAGATTGCGATTTTGTTTAATGCTCTGTAATCAATGTAGATCCTCCAGGTGTCATCTTTCTTCTTTAGCAACACAATCAAAATTCTGCATGGGGAGGAGTTGGGTTGGATGTGCCCCTTTCAAAGTGACTCTTGGATCTGGTACTTGGTTTCGTCATTTTCCACCAGTGAGCGACGATAGACTGGTACATTAGGCAGCAATGCATCGAGGGTTAGATCAATTGGATGATTTACTTGGCAGTGTGTCGGTACCTTGGTGGGCGAGGAGAAGATGTCTCTGTACTCTTCCATGATCCCATCCACTTACTTCTTCCACAATGAGAGGCTTTGTGTAGAGGTCACGAATGTGGCGACGACCTTCTACTTCCTATGAGAATGGATCACAAAGAAGATGAACTTATTGGTCTGTGAAACGAACTTATTGCATTACTTAGTAGAGATTAAAGAAATAGCGGTAGGTGACACTACCTATGGTATCATGTACAATTGTCTACCCAAAGTAATGATAACACTATGGGGTCTACACTCATACACAACATGTCACTTCCACAAATATTTTTGGCTTAAAAGAACATAACAAACTTCAAGGGGAGAAATATCACACAATACCTCATCTTTGAAGGGCTTGATGTTGGAGGGAAGACAACATTGTTGGTTGACATGAAGATTCCATCCCTAGCTAAGCCAACCGATGGTGTAGGGATACAGGTATGGTTTTATCAGCAGGTCGAGCTTCTTGACAACCTCTGTTGAAATAAAGTTCTTCTGACTATTGCTATTGACAATGAAATGCAGCGGAGTCTGCATTACCCACACCTATGAGTGAAAGAGGCATTCCCCTTCCTCTGGTTCTTCTGGTTCACTTGATTGGAATTTGGTAGTAGCGACAGTGGCACTGGGTTCAACATTGATGATCCACTTCCCACTTTATGTATTTGATTCAATGTCAAAATATTCCTCTGACTCAGAAGATTTCATCTTGACCACCAGTGACTACTTGGAGCGACATTCTTTGACGTTGTGCTAAGGGATTTTATGGTATTGACACCATTTTCCCGTGTCCTTCTTCAACTTCTCATTACCCTTGTTGGGTTGCGGCTTGGAGTAATTGTCTTGAGAGTGACCATATTTTCTTTATCCCTTGTTTTGTAGGTTGGGGTCATCTTTTCCCTTCTTTGGATGTGAGGATTTTGCAGATCCAAACTCTTGCCTCTTCTACTTAAATTTTTGTTCGATCTTGACAGCATATCTATAAGACACACCTAATGATGCGATATCCAGAAAATCCATTTCTATTTGAATGTATCTATGTGGAAAACCATGATATTTGAGCACCAGATGTAGTTCAGAGTCTTTTATACCCAATTTGGTGTAGAGGGTATAGAAAATATTGGTGAAATATGGTACTGTTTGGTCCCTTTCCTGATGCAAAGTGGTCTATCTCGTGTATTGGTCCTCGTAGCTTCCAACAAGCAAGTATTGTTCTTTAATGGCATCCCTGAAGGAATCCCATGTGGGGGCAACCACAAATATTGCAGATTCCTCTATGGTCCTTTTCTCAGAGTAAGTATCCCATCAGTCCTTAAAATGGGGGATGGCCTTGAGGAGTGCAAAAGTAATATTTTCCCTATTGGAAAAATTGTGGATCGAAAAACACCCTTCGAGCAGATTCAACCATTTATCTACACCATCCGCATCTATCATTCCTTCAAATAATGGAATATCAAAATTTACTTGTAACTTGAAGGGGGTTGCATGGCCGCTTGATGAAGATGTGTCACCTGTGGGTAGTCGTCGAAGGATATGTGTAAAGTTGTCCATCATTTCGTTCATTTTTCATGCAAGGGCTTCCTCGAGTAAAATTCTAAAAGGATCTCCTGCTCCATCATCTTTCTTCTCATCCCCCATGGGTTTTTTTCGGGCTCGGTGTGACCGATATTGCAAAGACTCAACGGGTTCGAGTCCCAACTTCTTGTACCTAGATCTTGTCAGGGACATGCACGAAGAAAAATAAATGAAGAGAAAATCACTCTGATACCACTGATCCATATTTATGAGGAGAACAAAAGGAATAAAAAATTGAATACAATAACACATAGATACGGAGAACAACAAAAGATATCCAGTGAACAATAACTTCTATTGAATAAATAAAATAGGCTGAAATTGTAAAACCGTAGAACTGAAAACAACTTGCTCGAATGGTGGTAGTTATCTCTGAGAAGAGATGTGTCTTTTATGCGCATCTGTCTAAGAAGAATGATTACAATGAGGCTCCAGAGGCATTTTTAACATTACTTATGAATGCAAAAACCCTATACATCCGAAAACCTAACCCTAGGAGATGAAACACCAAAAGTTATGTGAGCCCTGATGGGTAAGTTGGTATCTCAAATTCTCGGTGTCATAAGTTTTGCATACGACCTTCGTTTTAGGTCCGTGATAGTCCATTGGAAAGGTATTTTCGAGAATTACACATTATGATGTCAAACTCTGACTTTGTCTATAGTTTGACTATGGAAAGCCAAAAAAGCAATGTTTAGGGCCTCAAAATGTCCTTGGAAGTATAAAAAGATGTACTGACATGAAAACTTCCAAAATGAGCCAGTTGGATTAGGTGGGAAGCCACCAATATCCACCTAGAATTTGTGTAGGGATTCAGACAACCTCGAAAGTGTAGAACCTATTAACGCTTTGTAAATTTCCTAGAGGTTGTCAGAAAAGAAGAAATCTATGGGAGGTAACTTTATCCAACCACTTCAAAGCTGGGATCTAGCCCTACCAGCTTCAGAGAGGGATCTCTCTATAGGATTTAGATATGTTTCAAATTTAAAATATTAGGCTAGGTAAATAAAATATGTTGGTTTTTTTTGTTGTAGTTTTCGTTGGGTTGGCTGAGAGAGTTTACACATCCATTGGGCTATGGGGTCTGTATCATGAAAATAAAATCTAAACCAAAAAAAAAAGAAACCTTTCACAGGGCGAGATAATGTAATCACTGGATTCTTTTAGCAGCATAAATGAGGGATAGTAGAAAAAGGTGAGAATGTCAATTACAACAAAGAAGCAGTTAAGAATTTCTTTATCGTAAAATCAGAAGATGAAAAACTTATATCTTTTAAAGTCAGAAACAGGGTATACAAAGATAAATCCTGCAACGTTCGTTACTTTCAAAGATTAGATTTAGCAAACAGTGTGATAACTAAGTGAGAATAACATTTAACTTAGAAATGAAAACATCACCAGTGAATACACGCAAGAATCCTGTAAAATTGCCTCTTTGTATTAATGGAAGATCTCTTGAGAAATATTACAGTCAAATAGCTCGCAGGGCGTAAAGATCAACCCTCAATACTTCGAAAAGTGAAGTATTTATAACCCAAAATTACCAACGATCCTGTCATTAAAGATCAGGATGTGGTAAATCTATTTTTAGCCTAACTAACTTAACAAATTACAGAAATCTAGGAAACTGTTTGATGATGTGTCGCAACTGCATGCTGTTTTCTGGGTGAACAGTTAGTGAGGCCTCTACACGATCTCGTCTGAATAGATAGTTGATTGGGCTGGGACAGCTCATCGATTACTCGATCAGGTCACAAATCTCTTCCCATCGAAGATGACTGGGAATGTTGAATTTGAGTAACCTTCGGTAGACTTCATCCATTTCTGTATACTTGGCGAAAGTAGGCTTGGTGATGAAGATGTACCGGATCTCATGCTGAATGTTAATGTCCAACTGAAGTGCATCTAGGAATGCCTTGCTAGTGATGCTACCTTGAATCCCTGAAAATTTCGAACTATCCTTAGCCACATTGGCTAGTCTCTTTTTGTAATCTGGGAGAATCATCAATTTGTCATTTATCACCTTCAAACTAGGAAGACCTTTCTTCTGTAGAGCCTCAATCTTGCTGAAAAACCTTTGTACCCCTAGGTCCATAGCCTGAACCTTTTCTTCCAGCTGAAGCGTCAGTCCTTTCTTGGTCAAGACTCTCTTGACCTCAAGGATGGTCTCTGTTCTATTCTCAATTCTCAGCTCTTCCAACTCCTCTCTGGTTTTAGAATTCATGAATTTGATGATCTCATTAGCCTGTGTGGGCATCTCTCCCAGTTCTGATCTAATCTTCTCGATGGCTTGTTTACTTCTCTGCACCAATTCATTTTGCTCAAACATAATAGGTATCATTGGCCATATTTCGTTCATAGATTTAGTGATGTCTGTCCAGACACTTTCTTTGACTTCGGCCAATGTTTTTCCTGCCACTGTTTTCTTCCTAAGCTACTGCAACTCTTGTTTGAGCTGGTCTGACACCTGTTTTTCCTTGGAAAAGCTAGTTTTATAAGAAGATTTGAATTCCTGAAGGTTCTCAATCTCCTTTTTGAGCCTGCTAATCTCTGTCTTCTGCAGGTTCATCTCTTCTATAGATTTGGCCAATTCAATCGTCTTTTCCAGAGACGTCAGTGGATTCGTCGATGGGACTTTTGCTAGTGATGCTGTGCTCACTCCTGAGAGTGGAACTACACTCAATGGAATGAATTCCATGGGTTTCATCTATTCTTTCTCTTTCACTAGCTTCTCCATCTCAGCTTCTATTTCCTTCAGTTGTGCATTCTGCTCCATGATTAACTTAAGCATCTCATATTTTTCTCCTTATGTCTCTGTTATTTCCTTTGCCTGCGAGTCTACTGTTGGTGGTAGCTTCAATTGTTTCCTCAAATACGCTATGCTGGCATTTTTCTTCTTGATCATCTCCTTGACTGCATTCACATTCGAGGGGTCGTACCCGATCTTGAGGACTAGTTCCTCTAGCATTTTGATCCTATTATCCTTGGAAAAGGATGATATTTTCTCCAACTTCAACTGTGTCTGGACATTGTTCAGAGACACTTGTAACCTGGAGGCAGTAGTGGAAGCATGTGCCAGTGTGGAGAAAACCATTTCTCCATTTTGCCTACGTAGGTCCATTTGATCGCCAGGATGCACGTCCTTGGTCTGGAATTCAAAAGTGGCCCTTTTGTAATCGGTGATGACACATCTCTGAAATGATCCTGCATGGATCGTAGTGCCATGTGAAACTCACAAAAAATTTCATTTCCTTTAGCAGCTTGTTTGCTTCCTCCCCGGTGCCTCGACTGTTGCAGATGAAAGACCCAATCTGCCCTTTGATTCTGAGCTGTTGCTTCTTCTTTAAAGACACAAAATGAATATCATACGATTTTATCATCTGCCTTATGTATTCCAGAGAAAAAATTCTGATAGGTAAGTATTTGGGTAGTTTATATGGGGCCAACTCAAACCCATAGACTCTAATCTCAGTGTGATTTTGGTACAGGTACCAATCACCAGTCTTTGTATGGTCTGAGAGATGTAGGAACCTCTGAACTTCGTCATTAATCCTGGGTTCGGGTCTGTTGCTGGGCATACTCACCACTGGGTGGTAGAATTGATCGATGACCTGCTTGAAACTGAATTCCGTGGAGTTATGTATGAGCAGGGAAGTCCATGCGGTTACTGCCTGGGGTCTGCCATCTCCGTCCATCTTCTGCATAGAAAAAGAAAATTTGTCCACTTGGAAGAAAATGAATAGGTATGCCAGTATTGAAGAATACTGTAACATGCCTTCTGTGGAAAAATTGATGAATTTCTTGTGAATGTTGTTCACCAGGAACGTGCTAAAGTCAAACTATGTAGTGGGCTTCTCATCTATGGAGAAAATAGACAAAAATCCCAGAATGGGTTCATCTACCCACTGATCTGAATAATAACCCAACAAGGCGCATAACGACGTGATAACCTGGTTTCCTTTTGTTGAGAACATGGAGGAAGGATAAGGGGGATTTGTAGCGGGGAGCTGAGCAGACTCTAGAAGAAAAAGCTCAAATATTTGAGCTCTTTGAGGAAAAGTCATCTTCTGGTATAACTCTGTAAGGATTTCAAGGTTAAAAGGTGATGTGGAGTCGGCTCAGGATATTTGCATCATTTGGTCGATGGTTTCTGGTGTGATGAGGAAAGGAACTTCCTCGGATGAGGATACGATGGCTCTTTGCTCGGGAATATAGTCGGCTTGGCACTTGAGGGCGAATTCTGGGAAATGGTAAATCTGGGGGAAGAGATATAGGGGTAGGTTGGACTCCCAAACTTCAATTTCGTCACTCTGGTCCAGGAAGACTTCTTTAAGCCATGATTGAAGGTTTGTGAAGTTGAAATCGTACTTAGTGTTTGTGATTAAGTAGTCTTTTTCAGCCAGTGGAATCTTGTCGAGGTCTACAGGAGGTGGGAGAAACAAAATCTCCTCTCCTTCTGTTCGTTTTGACTTTGGCGCCATTACTGTAACAATACTTGCAAATAAAACAACGTTAGTGGGGATGACTGTAGATGGGGGCGACTGACTGTAACGAAGAAGAAAACGGGGTAAATTCTCTAGTGCAATGAGTGGGTAAATGGTGAAGGAATGAAGAGTGAGGGTAATTTTGAGTAAACGGGTATCCATTGGGCGCGGGAGACAGGTCAGCTAGTTAATGGATAAGTTATCCAGTAATAAATGGCCAACGAGTCATTTAGAACGTGAGATGGCAGGTGATAGTGATGGAGGGATACAGATGAGTGATGTGGCAGTTATCGGTTGGGGGAAAAATCATGGTGAGGGGACTTGCCACGGGTGTACGAGGGAGAAGGACTGATGGAGTTATGGGATTTGACTCTTATGAAAAGGTGGATAATGACGTCACGAAGTGATGAGGTATGTCATATAGAAAGAGGAGCTAGGATTCGGGACCAGTAGATTCATGCCATGTATAGATAGGGGTCCCACCAGA
>SNQJ01S0066175.1:8313-20983 GCA_010110895.2 Picea sitchensis
AATGGAGAGGAACCATATCAACGGAATCCTAAGTATAAAGAGAAGGTGAAGCAAGAGACAAACAAAATACTACAAGTAGGGATTATTTTTCCAATCAAAGAATATGAATGGATAAGTCCTATGGTGATTTAATCCTAAAATACAAATGAAATAAGAATATGCATGGACCTTATAGGATTGAATGTATCTTGTGTATATGATGTATCCCCCCTCACATTCACAGATGAGGTGTTAGAGAATGTTGGAGGAAAGTAGGTTTACTCATGCATTCATGATTTCTTAGGATATCATCAAGTAAGGATTATTGAGGAGGATAAGACAAAGACCACTTTTGCAACAAAATGGGGTTGTTTTGCATACAATTTCATGCCTTTTGGGTTAAATAACATCCCTATAGTATTTTCTAGAATACTAGTTGCTTCTTTCAAAGATTTCATGTATAAATTTGTTGTGTTCTACTTGGATGGTTGGAAAGTGTTCAACGTATTGAAGAAACATATTTAGGTACTTATACTTATGTTGGATAGTTGTAGGCAGTCACAAATTTCCTTGAATCTAAAGAAGTGCATTTTCTATACCCCTTTTGAATTTTTTTTGGCACATATCGTCTGTAATGAAGGTTTGTTAGTGGATTAAGGAAAGATAATAATTATAGTTGATATGCCCCCTTTGAATTTAGTAAAAGTGGTGTGCTCTATGCTGGAGAATATAACTAGAAATTCATACAGAACTATGTTATGCGTCATTGTAAAAGTTTCTTAAGAAGGATACTTAGTTTATATGAACATTATAGTGCCATAAAGCATTTGATTTCTAGGTTATGGTAAATCCTAGTAAGCACAATGTGGGACCAAACTGTTTTTCTAAGTTGGATTCAGGAGAAAGTAGAGGAAGTTTGGATGATGAAATACCAAACATAGATATTTTCAAGGTTGAAGAAGTACTTGAATCATATACTCTCACATAGAGGAGACAACTAATAACCAGAATAACCAATTACCAATGGATTGCAGGATAACTATACAAGTCAGGGGTTCATGGAATTTTATGCAGGTGTATACTAGTACATGAATGGGACACTATTTTACATGAGGCACATGAAGGAATTGTTGGGGGACACTATGTAGGTTAGAATAATTTACAAAGGTTTTGTGTGCAGGACTTTGATGGACATCTTTGTATCAAGACACAAAGGAATATGCTAATTATTTTGATGTTTGTTAGAAGATTGGTAAACCTTTAGGTTGGGGTGAGATGACATTGTTTCCTCTTGTCTCATTGGAACCCTTTAAAAAGTGGGTGTTTTATTTGATGGGCCCTATCAATAATCCCCCTGTGCAGAGGCCAGGTGTGTGCTACATTATAATTATAATAGAATATTATATAGATGGGAAGAGATTTCACTAGTGAAAGATTGCATTGTAGAGATGGTTGTGTGATTTAGTTTTTAAAATATTGTTACAAGTTTTATGTGTCCCAAAATTTTGATGAGTGACCAAGGTTCTCGTTTTATCAATTCTGTGATCCACGGCCTGAATTAGGAGTTTGTGGTACATCATCAAAAAAGTACATGATATCATTCACAATACAATGGGATTGTTGAATAATTTAATAGTATTCTAGAGCATGCCTTGACTAAAATATGTAGCGTAGAGCGTGATGATTGAGACGAGAAGGTTCCAACATATCTATCGGTAGATGGGACCACTTGTACAAGATTAACCAAGAATACCCTATTTAAGTTAGTATATGGGAAAGATGATGTAATTCCCAGAGAGTTTATAATCCCTGGTCTTAGATTGTTGCGGCTACTAGAATGTATGGTGAAGAGTCTCTAGAATCTAGACTAAATACATTGATGTAGTTAGAAGAGGATCACTTTTTTATAGGTTTTAATCAAATTGTGAAGAAATTGAGGAAGAAGGCTTGGCATGAAATAAATATTATAAGAAAGACGTTGGAACCTAATATGTTGGCCATGTTATATGATAATAAGTTTTTTAAGAATCGTGGGAAGTTGAAGATCCGCTAGTTAGGCCCCATCCATATTACATACATTACAAAGTTTGGCACATTGAACTTGACACAATTGGATGCAAGGTCAATGAATGGGTTGGTTAATGGAAGTCATTTGAAGTCCTATTATGGCCCTAATGAGGTTCGTTGAAGGAACCTATGCAAATTATTGGTATGTAATATAGTAGGAGTAAGAGTATTAAGTGAATAGATTGTTGTTTTATTTGAATTTGAATAGTATAAGTAAAATTATAGCAACTTTGGTGGAAATGTGGTAGTTTAATTATAAATTACTTGTTTTCAATAAACAATCTTTAAGGATCCCTTATGATGTGATGGCTCGATAGAATGAATATAAACTGAGAATGACAACATGACATTGGGAATAAAATTTGATAGGAATTTAGATTAAAAGGTATGATACAATGAATCTTAGCCTTGAATGCCATTTAACCAAATTTTGAAAGTTTCGTGAAGCATAGCTAGAAGAAAATAAATCACATTTAATGAAGGATGTTTCCTTAATGATACAAGTAATTGAAGGACATTCAATTAGTTGTATCATAATCATGGCCAAAGTAGTTGCACCCCAAACATTATTCTAAGATGGAAATTGTTAAAGTTAAAGTGCATAGAACAAAGAAGCAGCGTGATAAAGGTAAAGAATCAACATTGTCATCACTACCTTAGTAGAGTAAGCCTATAGTGATGCAATAATCCGTGTGCCTTAGACAATAGAAAAGACAAAGGGAACAACAAGAAGAGGATCATCAGTGTAAGGAAGAGGAGGATTTGAGAGAGAGACGAGTTTAGTTCAAAAAAGGAGAAATAAGAGGATGACTCGCGTGATTCCTCCACAAACAACTTAGGACCTGCATTTTTTTGTAGCCTCACATTAGTATATGAAATCCATCAAGGGAAAATAATCCAACACACATTCCTAAACTAGCTCACTACCTCAAGAGACATTACTTACATCTAGAAAGAAAAAGATACCAGTTCAAAGAAAACTATTGAATTCAAAACCTACAAATATACCCAAGGCCAGAGAATAAAGTGATGCTAAGCTTATTTTAAAGTGGAAAAAATATGTCACATAGATGACCACGAAGTCCCGTATACCCAAAAAAGTACATAAGATAATCAAGAATTTTGACTCCCACCTAGAAGTTCATAAGGTGATCCATCAAGATACTTGACATTAGTTGTAGGTTACATACACTTTTAGCATCAAGAGAGTTGTTGTACAAATAACCAACATCATCGTGAAAATGAACACAAACTCAGTGCAACATTTTAACACCAAGTCCTCGATGCAGATTTGGCCAAGGAACAGGGTTCAATAAAAGAATCATAGAAATTAACCCCTTGGCCCTTACCATGCACTAAGCTCCAACCTTAGGAGAGGGATATCAACAACTCACCGAGTCTGGGTTGGAACTATGTACTATCCTTTCAACAAAACTTCATAGATAGATTGTTGTGATGATGAAGGAGATTGGTGATCGACATTAGGCCCTTGATAGTGCATATAAGAGAATGATACATAGACATGTGCAAGAGGTAGAAAAAAAAGAGTTATTGATAGTGGAGGTATATGAGTTATATGTTGATATTTCAACAAGCCCTTCAAAACTTGCTCCCCCTACCACTATGTAGGAGAAAGTTACCAAGATCAAACAAGCTTATTACACTTTCTGCATGAGCAATAAGGAATTAGAGGAAAAACTTTAGAAAGTGCCAACCCAAGAGACAAATGAACTAAAGAAAAATTTATTGAATGAAGTTGAGGAGACATTTCAAGAAGCGAAGAATTCCATGTCCAAGATATTAGGTTTGGTGGATTCTAGTCTTCAACTATGGAGCAATTTGCAAAATCTAACTTAGGTTCAAGAAAAGGGAAATAATATTAAAGCTATGGAAAATTAGGTGGTTGAGAAGTAGAGAATTTTGAAATACCTACCAGTCAATGTAGGCATAACTATTATGGAATAAATAACAAATTTGTCCAAACTAATCACAGTAGCCTACACTAAGCAATAACCGTTAATTGAAAAAGTGACACATTTTCAGGAAGTTGCTTAGAAGAATTATGTAGATTTTATTGATTTGAGGATATTATAGTGAAAGAAGTTTAAAAACATGAGATGATGAATCCCCTCCCTATGCAAGTCACTTAGGAAGTAGTTTTAAAGTACCAACGCCATATTTAGAATATCAACTCCTTTTGTAGCACAGTGGCTAAGACATTCACTATCTTGTACAAGTAGATGAAACAAGAACTTTCATCCTTGGGACTTATTTTGTAGGATTAACTGCAGTTGTCTCAAGAATGATATAAGGCTTTGCATTGGGGCTTGTTGGCACCTTATTTTGAAATTTAGGACTTATATGCGAAGTTGAATTCTTCATTCCCTAGGTTTTATGCGCATGGTGATGAATCATGTAGGCTACTTGTACATCATGCATGGGGTTTCTTGCATGCCTTCCAAGAAATGAATTTTGTAACAACCATGTCACTTTGTAACTAACTTGAGATGTATATATAGGGGTAGAGATGGAAGCGTTTGGGTTACTAGTTACTAGTTGATTATGGTTGTTGTTATTGTAAAGATAGATGTTGGATGTTACTGAGGAGTGATAAGGAAATTGTATGTAATGCCTCTCTTAGAATAGAATGGAATGGATTATGTGTTGATTCCCCCTTAAAATTTGTAAGCATTGTTATTCATGTGTATAGTATATTTTTTGTATTGTCTTTTATAGATGATGAGTGATATATGAAGGTTTAATGTATTTTAATGATTCGTGTATGGTTTCTTTATCATTTAAATCTATCTATGTAATGTTCACTAGTGTCTTGGGTGAGACCTTATACTTTCTAGGGTATTGAAAATATTGATACTAATGAACTCGATTGTTGGCACACGTGTTGAACCTTGGATTTATTGTTTGGTGCCAACAAAGTATTAAACTTGTAGGACTAAAAAAATGAGCAATGACTAGTCAATTTTGAGGATGGTGTAGTACTGTCACATGGTCCGATATTATATTGGCTTAAGCTTATGATGTTAAAGATTTTCTTCCCTTGCCTACCAAATATGTCAAACTCTCGATCTCTTTTGCTAGTGTTCTTATGATGACTTATATCGACCCATCCCTATGTTCATGTGACCACACGTCAATCATATATTTTATTCCTTATTTTAATTATTGCCTTAAATCCAAATTAATCCAATAATAATAACATCCAATCCAACCATTCATCCAATAATAATAACACTATGGTATTCAAGTACTCTTCCTTGTATTTTTCTTCGTCCTAATCCATCAACAATAATTAAATTATTTGAATAAAGTTGGAGAAAGATTGCAGCTTGCTTGGAATTAGAATCTTGGAAAAAATAAACATGGAAAGAAAAGGGTAACATTGGGTGGAAATATTCAAAGTGATTTATTCAATATAAACATTGCAGGAAAATGGTAACATTGGGTAAAAGTGATTTATTTATATTCTTTTCAACCCGAAATAAAAATGATCAAACTTTCTCTTTAAAAATACACTCGATTATAATGAAATATGTTAATTTTTATTACTATAATATATATATATATATATATATATATTATTTAAAGATTTAATAATTATTAGAAATTTTAATATTGTTTTCATCATTTTCATTTGTAATTTGTAAAATATCGTCTATGAAGAGTAAAGTAATTTCAATGATTTGTGTGTTATACATTTTCTTTCATAATATTAATACATCTTCGAGAACAGTTCTTATTAGTATCCAATTTTTTTTTATATAATTTCGAATTCCACAATTAATTAAAACAAATATTTATATTTATCTACATTTATATTCTTTATGGAAATGAAGGTTTTATTGTCGACCCGACGCTGTAGTCTTGGGGATTCGAATTGAGAATGTGTTATTTTATTATATTCTTCTTGGATATTTAGTTCTAATTTGACGGGCAATAAATTGTATATCACTGTCACACTACAACGAGGGTCTGACAACATTGTCACACTACAATGAGCCAGGCTCCAACAACGTTGTCATCTCGCCACACCACCTTCTCACCACCTAAACACCTTTCTACCTTCCCAACTAACTGTGTTTCCACCTCCTGTCCTCACTGCCTTCCCGAAGGTAGTAGTATCATTAGAGGCAAGGATAGAGGCCAAATCCATGTTGTTCCAGAGCAGTGGTAAAGTGGCCATCGACTATCAAGGTGATGGTCTTCCTCATCTTATGGAAAATACAGTGATCACTCATAGCAGGCTCGTCAAGCCGTGCGTGCTCAATGCCTCATGAAGTATGTATTCCCTAGTGGAATGAGGTAAGGGATAAGATAATACATGGATGTGTCTAGTCCCTTTTCTTTTTCTCTGTTCTTTTTCTTTTGTGTGCAATAATTTGAGAAATTTTCTTTGTTGTGCTCAAAGTAATACTTTGAGCAAGATATCTATAGATTGTTGAGGCATGATATTATTTCCTAATTCATCATCTTTTTTTATATAGGGTAAGAAACAAGAAGCGACAAAGTTCAATCTTCTTTTACCTCTGGTGCTAGAGAATCTGCTCCTTGATCTCAATATTTCACTTAAAGGGGATCTGCATCTATAGGGGATTTGCATCTGTATCTGCACATGTATCAACGACTACAAGCACTATATTTGTTGGGTTAGCGTCTGTGGCCTCTCTATAGGTGGTTTTGGGTCTTCAACGATTGATGGAATTCGATCTGCATTGAGAGTTTGCAAGAGCAAGACATTCAAATTCACTGGGATCATAAAAATGATCTAGTCCTCACCGTATCTAAGTCAATTGACTAAAGTAGTTGATTTTGCAGTCGTTGTTGCAGATACCATAGGGGCTGGAGCAGTTGTGAAGTTATTCCTCCTCCTCTCTGTTATGTTCTCTACTTCATGCACGACTCTCCATCCTCCCATTAATTATGGGAAATGAATGCTCTATTGAGTAATCATTGATATCCCTTGAAATAATTATTGGCTTCATTAAAATATGGGAGGTCTTACTTGCTAAGAGAATGCCGCTAGTTTTTCTTCATATCCACCATATTAAATTTAACAGAAGGATTCAGTTAAAACCCAACAATATTGCATAAAAATGTGGGGCACACAATTTGAATCTGTTAAAGAAAATCATGTCAATTGGTTATGGGATTGAGTCTCGTTATGGGATCGAGTCTATCAAGCCTCACTCGTATTATTTAACGTAATCTATTTCCTGCAAGTTGTTTCTCATCGATCCCCCATTGCTTGGGCTTATTGAACTCTAGAACACATTGCCAACCACCCCAATGTAAAAGAGATAATTGTTTAGATGATTTTAGGGACTAAATTTTTCAAATGGGCTAATTTCCATGGTTTTTCCCCAAAAAATGTTGGTCAATTTCCATTTTTTTTTAAATATTCTCCCAAATTCCATAGAATAAAATTATTTTACCTTAAAACTCACCAAAAGTTTATGGAAACTATATAAAATCCTTAGAAATTTTAATATTTTTACAAAAGCATCACCAAACATTTTACATTTTGCATATTAAGGACTAGTAAGATTAGCCTAGGTTCCTACATTTTAATATAAATTTACATCCTTAAAATTATCCCTGAAGAATTGTCCTCTCCTAGTGCATTGACTACAAAGCTCTAAGCACAAACTATTTAATGAGATTCATTGAGATAACAAAAGAAACAATCCTACAGATGTAGCAATATAGCCAAATTCATAGAATGATATACCATTTATGAATAGAAGAAAAGATATAAAGCATGATCACTAGGAAGGAAAAAATATGTTGAATCTCAAAATACCAAATATCAAAAAATTAATTCCAAAAAGAGTTTTTATCGTCAGCAAGGGAATTAAGTTTAGCAGTGACCGAATTAGTATCTTCCATCATTCGAGCCTTTTGTTGTTGTTCTTGATTAATCAAAATTATAGTTGCTTGTCCTGGTTGCTGTCTATCCTCTGCCATTCCAATACCCCTAAGTTGGTTTGATCTTTATAATTATTATTCTCGATGAATTTTGGTGGACTTTGGGACCCAAAAACCATCTCAATGAGGTCAATCTCCCTTTTGATCCCAGTTTGGTTAGAATTAATAGAAATTTAGCTTATATCATCATCTATGTTAAAATCCAATAACATATCAAGGTTAATATTTTGATCAAGTGGAACGCCCTCAAACATAAATGGAAAGTTGATGTTGGGATAAGACTCCATTTGAAGAGCCTCTCCTCCTACTGTTATTACTACCACTACCTTAGAGTATTCAGTATTCTCTGAATATGTGACTCCATTGGCAGTTCGAAAACCCTTTCCATTACCGGTACCATTCATTATAAATTCACATAAAGGAATGTCATGGTTGTTGTCCAAGTGCAGGGTACTTGAGACAGGTGATCCAGGACCTCCATGATGATTATTTTCTTCTTGATTTTTCATATTCACGATGGAATCACCTCTTTCCATTTTCTACATATCTCCATGATGATTCTTTTCTTCTTGAGTTTTCATATTCATGATGGGCTCACCTCTTTCCATTTTCTGCATATTGAAAAACAAAGAATTACAGGAATATGAGGAACCTCTGTGAACATTTTCTACGTCCCATGGTTTCCATGCAGGGATACTTACTTTATTGCAGTTGTTGGGAGAAGAGGTGAGGAAATGAAAGACGTTGTAGCTTTCTTATTGTAGTTGGACCTGAACATGTAGCAACTAATCGTGTTTCTACTGATGTAGCTCATGCATACCAACGATGCATACTTGTCAATCGCCATTGTAACAGGGAATAATCCAACCTTTCAGATGTCACAGTTGAACTCCATATGTAAAAGATATTGCATGCATGTCTTCCTCTGGTGATGGCACGTATCGTGTAAATTTTTTAACATAAATCAATCATATCTTACAAAATTCGATCATAAAGTAGAAAAGTCAAGTTCAGAAATTAAAATTGTTATTTAATTTAAGGAGTATGAAGATTAAAATTATAAAAGAAATCGTATGGGATGAGACTATAGTTGGAATTGGTCCAATATTGTCTGCATCAATTCGACATTGTAAATCATCTCAATGCTTTTAGTACTATAATAACTTATAATCAAGTCACTAAATTTGCACAGTTTTTCATTGAGGTAATATATATTGAGTACCTGAGGATACCGCTTCGATTCTATAGGCTTGGAATCTGGTTGTCATAATAGATGCACGTCCTTGGATTGAGATTGAAAATAATCTTCTCAACCTCTATATTGTTCTTCAACATGTTGTTTGTCACAAAAAAATTTGGAGACAAAGATACTTCCCACATAGAACCTGGGGGTTCTCGCTCCCAAATCAGCCCAAAAACAAATATTGTAAAGACAATTGTTGCAGCTATTATAAATAAATAGGTGCAACAATAACAGAGACTGCGTTGTGGAGATGGGTGAGTTAATAAAGGTAGGTAACTCATATATGATTGATTTTTCGTAGAATTGGTAATATTTATTTTTGTGGGTGGAGACATATATGGAAGCATGGAGCCTCAATAAACAATTAAATGGATTCAATCCAACACCGTACGTCCATATTACATAACTAATAAAAACGTCGCCCGTGAATTGCAAACATTGACTTCGTCTCAGATTATTAATGAAAAATAAAACCAAATGAATAGATATATGACTATAGTTTCAGGCCTGGATCTCTTACAATTTTTATACAATTTTTAAATATCGTAAATAACAAATAGATTTATTTTTTTAACATTACTAACCACACACATGTACAAGCGACAACCCATTTTTGCAATCCAAGCTATAGAGCACATGAGCACTCCACTTGTCTAGAGCCAATCAAAAAAAGTGAAGGACCATAATAACATATATTATGGTTTATTATTATTTTAAATTATTCCGGCCAGAATATTGGCTTTTGCGTCACATGTATAGTTGAAACTTTTTTTTATCATAGTTTGCATTATATTTGGAAAAAATTACAATTTAATCTTAAATTTATTAAATATCATACATCATTCCTGCATTTCTTACTAACACAAAACTTAATCTAGTTAAGAAATATGATCACACAAAAGTTTAGAATAGAAAACCACTCCTAAAAGAGAACCAGTATTGAAGGTATTAGCAATTTATTTAGAGGTCTTGGAACTAAAAGTAAATGAAACATATAACTTCTAATAATACTCTTTCTACCTTTTACATTTATATATTGAACTTAATTATATAGCGGAGTAAAATTATTGTCCATCGAGGATTTGTGTATTTCATTGGGCCAAGTATTGAACTTTGTTTACGGTGGCAATCATTTTTTGGATATGGCATTGGAGTTGGTGGTGGAAGTGTTGTGTTTGATTTCCATATATTAAAATCTAACAGACAGTGCTAGTAAACCTAGTAATTGGTGGAATCATCGTCGGCGTTGTAAACTTGACATTCAGTGAGTGATGAAACCACTACTTAACATTTCGGTCTAAACAACCATTTTCTTTCTGTGCAGGGTTATAAAAGAAATAAAAAATAATAGTTGGTAGTTGGTAGTTGGACTCAACCCAAAAAAAAACCACAAAGCATAAGACTCTACTGTCATCCCAAGAAGCATAACTTTCTGAGCATACCTATCTCTCTCAAAACACAGAAAGTACATCAGGTTTCATTGTCAAAGCTGAAAATTGCATCTGTGACATCCAAAAAAAAGGTCAGATGATGAGGTCACGGGTCGTAGTAGCCACGATTGTAGAGAACGAGAAAAAACAGTAAGGGAAACAAACACAAATCGCTATATGCCTCTCATGATAGGCTCTACATGCACAAGTCCTATAATTCATCCTACATCTATCTTTGTTTGGCATGTAAGTAATGAGGTGGCTAATCAATTCATATTACATTCATCACAAAAATATGATATTACATTCATCAAGGTGCCAATATAGAAAGTATCATGATAACGTATATATAGTTATATTGTAGTTTAGGTCAATTTTAATTTTATTTTTTATTATATCATTTAATTTATAAGAATAAGGCATGACAATTTAGTTTATTAAGTGGTAGGGACTAAGTTATCATACAACACTTGTTTACTATTAAATAAAGTAAGCTCAATAAGCTCAATAATTTATGTATAAGACATTTTTTTATAATATCCATATATCTCTATCAATAATACTTATTTATTATTAATAAAATAAACTTAATAATTTTTGTATTACACATTTTCTTTCATTATATCAAATACATCTCTACAAAGAGTACTTACATACCATTGAATAAATATAGGTCAATAATTTGTGTGTTACACATTTTCTTTCATAATATTAATAACTTACTACTGAATAAAGTTCAATAATTTATGTGTTGCACATTTTCTTTCATAATATCAATACATACATATATGTTTTTTAATATAGAGAAGTTTTAATGATTCTTATTTATTCTCCTTGTATTTATAGAGAATCCCAAGGGATAGAACATAACAAGTAGTTATACTTGATCCATTTTCATAATTAAAAACAATAATATTATTATAATTCCAATTTATGCTTAATATCTCATACAACATAATAATGAAAGTATGGAATGAGGTAGAGCATCTACTCATTTGGTTTGACCATTAAATCTTGGTAACAGCCTTTGGGATGGTAACGGTTTCATTTGCAAGAGTTCTTCTTCTTTTTTTAAACTTCTTAGTACATACCAAATTCTTTTCTCTGAGTATTAATTTAAACAGAAAAATTGTTCAATCACCATAACCATTTAAAGGATTTTGGAAGAGTTGATCTAGAGAAAGGTACTTATAAATGTGAATCTCTTTTATATATATATATGATTATTTTTTTAATGTACATTTCTTAGTATTTCTTAAATATTTCTTAATATTTTTTTAAATAATACTAATTTTTTTTCCATGTTGTTAGTTTAATTGTTAATATTTTCATATCACCCTTTCTCCTTTTTCTTGAATAAAAAATAATCATCCCTAAACCCACAAGGCATTGGATGCCCTTTATTGTTCTATTAAAGAAGAGAATATGGTTTCTCTAAGCTATTATCCATCGTACAATATTTTTCCATGCAATATCTAAAGTATAAGATAATTGATTGTGATATAAACTTTTATCTTTCTCAATTTGATTTCAACACCTTATATTGATTCAATTTTTTTCATTTTTATTTAAAGTTTTTCCATTTTTTCACCTTGATAATTAGATCTCGTTAATTCTCAAATCAAAATGTATGTCAATATTTAAATCTTTCTCATTAAAGGTTGAATTATTTTGTTTCATCCATATTTTGCAGAATATGAATCTACATAATAAAAATACAATATAAATGAAAATTATTTAATTAAAATTTAAATTTTATATCTCCAAAACATCAATTTAAAAATTGTTTAATTAATGTTTTAACTTTTATATCTCCACGATATCATTTTTGCTAATATGAAAACAACTAAGATCAAGAAGAAGGTGTAGAAATCAAATAAATGTTATGTTTGAAGACACAAAAATTCCATACAATCATAATAAAAGGAAACTTTAGGAACAAAGGAAAGAAAGATTACTTATTTTTTATTTTTAAAAAATACGTATTTAGAGTATTGCTAATTTGAAA
>SNQJ01S0066176.1:415-40207 GCA_010110895.2 Picea sitchensis
TCCTTCACCGACTCTCTCCCCCTCATTCATTTCCTTATCCCTTTATTCATTATCTTATCCTCTTATTTAATGTATTATCCTTTTATTTAATGTTTCTTATCCTCTCCGTATACGTAAGTATTTAATAAATTAAATTATTAACCCCTTTAACTTATTACGCATGTCATTGAATGTGATATGTAATCAATTAATTAATAAATAAATATTTAATTAATATTATTAATGCTAATCAATATTTAATTAAAGCCATATTAGGACAATTAATTATCAAATTAATTATAATTAATAATCCCTATACATCTATTTAAGTAGGGTTGTTACAGGCTCTTATTCTTTCTACTGTGTTTTTAGCGGTCTCCTCCCTCTGGTCACACACTTCCTCCGGGTTGCTCAACACTGTTCGGGCCTCCACTTCTGTTATTCTAACCTGAAGCTGTTGGATGATCTTTAAGAGATTCACTATTTGAGCTTTGACCAACTCCTTCTCCTCATGTCCTAATCCTGGCACAAAGTGACATGCTTTGCTTACCGCTTCTTTGACCATGGCCTGCTCTGTGCGCAACTGCTCTTTTTGCCTTTGTAGCTGGGCTTTTTCCTCCTGAAGCTTCGCCTGAAGCTCTACTTTCCCTCTTTCTTGGGCTTCTATATTGTCCCGTGCTGCTCATAATTGTGTTAAGACTTCATCTTTATCCCTTTTCAAGGCTTATGTAGCCTTCTCCTTCTCTTCATGAACTCTCTGGAACCGAGCTTCTGTTGTATCTGCAAGCCTTCTTAATTGGGTTGGTTCCTCCCCCAATTCTACAGTCTGTGATGAGGAAGGTGGAGATAGCGCAATAGGTACTGCATGGACCAAGCAGACAACTTTCTGCACTTTCTTCAATTCCCTCTCAATCCTTCCATATAGCTGCTCCTTCTTCTCTCCATATCTCTGCAACATGTCTTCATAGGCGTCCACCATAACTTTGTGGACTAGACTGATGTCATCCTCTGTGAGAGTGGTCTCCAACTATGGCTTATTGGCATCCGTCTTCTTCCTTGATGAAGGTTTCTTCGGAGAAACCTTCCTCTTTTGTGGTGTTACTATCCCAACAGGGGTATCTTTAGGTAGTGTAGCTTTTCCCCCTCCTTTCTCTTCATCTCCTCCTCCTTTTCCTTCTGCTTCGTCTTCTCCTCCTCCTGGCAAACCATACCCATTATCTACAGAAGCATTGTCCTCTTCATGATTCTCTATGTCTTGGACTTCACCCTGTTTTTTCTCTCTCTTCGTCCCACTGGACTGTCTGACATGTTCAACTCGTGTGACTATTGATATTCCTATGGTGTCAGTGTCAGATAGCTCTACATTGAAGATAGGTACAACAAATTCCTCCAGCCATTCTTTTGTAATCTTCTCCATATCTTCATATGTCAGATTATAGTATGACTACAATTCTTCCTAGTGCTCATCTCTTCATATGGTGATGTAGATGAAATGGGGATCAACGTAAAACTTCGCTATAGTTTGGTACTGATGCAGGGTGCGTGGTTTCATACGTGATAATTATTCGATGGAGACCTTTAACTGTTGATAGTATGCATGAAACGCAAAATTGGACTGCCATTGCTTCATCATGTCGTTGGTATTCCCTAGGGTTGAAAACCGAGAGACCAATGGGTCCGTAGGTTCGATCTCCAAGAAGGAGGTTCCTTCAGGTATTTTCCAAGTGACAAATGCGATCAAAATGATCATCCAACTGTAATGGAATTCATATCCCAAGTCCTGGGATTCGCGACAATCCTTCTCTAGCTCGTTTATGAGGTAGTTCGCCCAGTTCATCTGCATGCCCTCCACACACTTTTCTGTGAGGTCCACCACGAACTCAGTGACCTATGTGGGGCGGTTCTTCCTTACGATCTTTCCAGCTAGGAGTTTTCAAGTGAGGTGCACTGCACCACCCTGTATAAAGACTACCTTGTAACCTCACTTTCCTTTCTCTACCTCTCCGTAAGGTTCTTTGATGCGTTGTGCCAAAGATCGGTTCAAGGCCTTCCCTGGATAAAACTGTTGAGGGTCAGGACCCTTCACACTTAAACCTGTGATGCGGTGGATCAACACTGGATCCACAGTAATCCTTCTGTTGAGCCAAAGATATCCGCCATGATAGCACAACAGGAGGAGTTTAACACAAGCGTTAACCTCTCGGTGGTGGCTAAAATGAAAGATCTTCATTACATTCAACACGATGGACTGCGCCAACCCCTTAATCTATGGATGTGAGACGAGGAGATATTTCTTTCCAGTTGTCTTTTTAAGTATCGGTGGGACGCTAACATGGTGTAGTTCTTCTGCTCTCCTAAGTTAAAGTCTTTGTTCTTCAACAACAAGATCTGTCCTAACTAACTCCCGACTATGTGAATTCCTTTTGGAATGTACGCAGTGAAAACAAAGTACTCAAAGTCTCAAGGGATACTATCATGGTTAACAACTCCATCCAGAGGTGGAATATATTCAGGTAGGATTGACGAGATCTTCTTCACTATAGATATATCGGCGTGGTGCTTACTTCACTACTCAGTTACGTAGTTGACATGGACGGAACGACGTCCAGTCAAAGGGGAAGCCTACAGTCACATAGTCGATGATGCCTGGATACCGTCAGATATTGATATGTCAACCATTATCTTCTTAAGGACTTCCTCGATAGAATTCTCCAATTTTCTAGGTTCGCCCGACATTCTAGATTTTAACAGACAGGTGGGGTAGACAAAAGGATAGGTGGGGTAGACAAACGGACAAGAAGGGTCTAGTTTTAGATAGCACAACTCGAAACTTGGACAATTATATGCTTAGCTCAGTCAATCATGGGTAGAAAAAAGTGGTCCCACTACAGTGACCGACGAGTTAAATAAGAGGGGTATCATGACGGATCTTCCAATGACCAAGAAATGCTTCCATCAATGTAAATTTTTCTGTTATGGCATCAACTCAATGTCCAAAAGAGGTCCATAAGCACATAAATGTGTTTTATAACCATTATGGAGCATCATTCTAATGGTCGGGGTGCCTCCAATGGTCATCTAACTTCACAAGGGAAAATTCCAATTCTGCTCGGACTTGCTGTTCTAGCGAGGTTCAAATCCTGCGAACCTGCTTCCTGCGAGGTTCCAGTCTGCGAAGTCTTCCATCTAGTTTTTGTAACTTCTTGTATCTTTTCCAACTTAGCCTTCTTTTTATTGAGCTTCCTTTCCTTCTTCCCTATGATCTAAGTCTCTCTAACTGTTTCTGGAATTCGCTTTCCATTCTTATTCTCATCTTCCCCTAGCGCAGTGGCTTCGCATTGTTGAGGTGCCCTCAATGGGTCTGAAGTTAATATCCATTTTCTTAACACTTCCTGAGTGGACATACTTATTTCTTGAATAGATAGGTCCTTCAAGCCTTCTTGCATTCTTTCAACCTTAAAAACTAATTATCTTTCCTTTTGTCCCTCCTGTGTTGTTACTTTTCTCTGGTGCTTCGACTTATCCTCTCGTTCTTCTATTAGTCGGTCTATTTTCTTAGCTATGAAATCCCTTAATTATTTATTTTTCTTTTATTTATCTCCTTCCTCTTCTTTCCTTCTGATATGATCCTTCTCAATCCAAATCTTACCTAGCAATAGTGGGAAAGGGGTTCTATCCCCAACAAACCTAATGACTTCAAATTCTTCTTTAGTCAATGTTCCATGAAAAATAATAGGTACATTAGTAACTCTTACACATAAGGTTATCATATTTCCCTTAAACAATCCTATCCATCCTAACGAAGGTCCAACATTAGGCTTTCCCAAGATTCCCCAAGTTTCTTATGTCATAAGGTTCACTTTTGTTTCTTCATCCAAGACACAGTCTATGTTAGAGTCTTCTATTCTTGCACTTATGCGCTGTTTTGCTTTCAAGATTTTTGCTAAACTGACATCTTTATGAACATCCATCATTTCTTTTAACTATAATAACGTAGTCTGAAATTCCTCTAGCCTTTTCTCTTTACGACTCTATATCATGCCCTTAGTCTCTTGACTTTCTTCATAGTTTTCTTGTCTTATGTTCATCCCTTCAATTTTAGCAATAATCCTTGGACAATCCTCAACCTCATGACCAACAACCTTGCAACAAAGACAAATAGGGCCTACCTCAAGAAATTCCTTAGAAATATGTCTCGGCCTTATGCAATTATAACACAATGTCAATCCTCTTTTTCTTTTAAATGTTCCCCAACCTTTTATGTACTGCGCACTTCCCCTAGGATCATAGTGTTGGACCTGGAAACAAATTCTTCCTAGGTTCCTGCATCCACTTATTAGTCCAAAAAATCTCTCTATGCATAGGAATAACATATTTTTCTTCACTCAAATCAACTCTTTCTTTCAACTGTGCCCTAGCCTTCAGACTAGGACAAAATCTATTAAACATACATAAGTTCATGCTTTCAAAACAAAAATTTTCACTTATCTTTCTCTTGCCAAATCACAAAGATTTGCCTCTTTTAGGATCTTACCTATTTTCTTCAAAACAACTTACTTTCTTGGCACAAAGCTTCACAAGTCAAGTAGAGTACTAGGCACTTTAGCAGTAGATCTACACACAAAGCTTCTCTTTTGATTTACTTCAGTTCCCAGCAATCACAGTTTCAGGTCCCGGAAACAGAACCATTTGTTGGCACAGGGGAAGACCCAGGGTTCAATGCTTAACAATGCACCAATGAAACCCCAACTGCTGTCCCTTTTGACAACATCTGCGAAGCATGTGAAGTCTCAACCGAGGTAGAAGCAGGGGGGCTATAGGATGCAGGTGTCTATAACCAAGATGGGACACAGGTATGTATTAATAACACTTTGCAGAATGTTTTGTTAACACTTAGGAAGTGACATGAATTATTTTATTAACCCTATTAGCATCGCAGAACATAATCAAATATAGATCTAGCGTAGTAACAATGAAATATTATGCACCTTAAACACTTAGCACTTAGCACTGTGAATCAAATCTAGCATTTTAACATAAGAAAATCATTTAAGCAACACATACATATGCATTAAAAATCCTAATCTAAGAACTAAGAAAAACATACAGAGATAACATTGCACAAAGAAAACCATGAGACTCAAGATATACATGGTTCACCCTAGGGTGGGGATACATCCACAAACCACTTCGCCTCTTTATTATTTTCCTGAATCTTACATTCAATCACTCCTGTGCACTAAGCCACAGAGTCGATCTTCGCACCAGACAAGATATTTGTGCACTAAGCACCAGATCCTCCTTCCAAAACTAGGTCAAGGCAAAGAGCCAACTCTCTATTGAGCACAAAGCCTTAACGCACATACATTCCTTTGCACAAAGAAACTCTATTCACACAGAACTACATTCACTTTGCTAGCTACTTCTACAATACATTCTTCTTTATTTATATTTTACAACCCCTTTCAATAAGGCCTAATAATGGGAAAACCCCATGGGCCGACATCCCCTAAAACCCATTAAAAAACCCTAGAGGAACCTTTACTGGATCCACTTAACCCTCAAAGTTGGTGAGATCTATGATCTCAGCTCCACCTAGGTGCTCCTTCTTCTACCAACGTTTGGAAGTCGAAAAGTGGGTCATAGTTGACCAAAGTTTCCCCAAAACGTGGTTGAGGGCCAACACCGCATTGTAGTTTTGCATGCACACCAATAGTTGTGCAATGGATGAAATAAACTATTTGCGTCATTATGAGTTCCACTATGAATTCCATAAATCAAGAAGACATTGCATGCATGCCATAATCAAGAGAAGGATATTTGGGAAATATTTCCGAATGATTAACTTAGGGAACACGAGAGATATTGAAGCAGTTCAGGGGTGAGTTGGAAAGTTAGTTAAGATTGCCACGACTCTAAATAGGCTATGTAGACTTCCTATGAATGAAAGAAGCGTGCGATACTGGAAGTCAGCAGAGCGAGTGGAACAAAGATGAAAGTGACATAGCGCTAAATAAGAGAAGGAAAATAAAGGAAGCAATGATGAAATAGAAGAAGCAATTGGTATTGCTGTTTTTTTGTGGTTGATTGTTGATCATTCAATGGGTTCACTCTGAATGCTCTCAATTGAGAGATGAGTCTGGCTATGTTTTGTAAGATTTTGTTTGTGAGTTTAGTTTTTTTAATACATGTCGATCCTGAGAGAAATTCCATGGCCCCTTGTAATGAACTACTATGAGAATGTATGCAAGTGCAAGGCGCTATTTTTTTATTAATGATGGGTCTCTTGGCCCATGTGTGTGACTAGTTGAATGAATAAAATACAAGCTGCAACTATTCTTTTCATTTATTTTGTTGATTATGTGTCCAATGAAGGAATGTGTTAATGTTAACTATTGTTATCATTTAATTATATTGTAATGGAATGTATGGATTTCAACTCAAGTGGATTCCCTGTGTAGTTTAACCCTTCATCAGTGACACAAGACCATATGGTCTTTGTTATTCTCATGGCATCTTAGGTGAGACCTTGTTCAATATTTGGTTGATGATTGAAGTGTCAACACCTTGGGTTTTTTAATGGTAAACTATGGATGAACCTTGGGTCATCGACCCCCCAATGTTAAGAAGCATGTGTGGAAGTGAGCCAACAAATGGTTCCATTGGCTAGACCTAAATTTTTTCTATTCAATGATGAAGGCAGAGAATGAGGTGGTCATATGATCCAGATTTATGAGAGGAATGAAATGAAAAAAAAGATTTATAATATTAACATAGAGACACAGTAAATAATAACAGATATACAGTAAAACTTGACTTCTGTTAAATAAGAAATATGTTGAAACTGTAAAATGTAGACTGAAAACATGCTTGCTAGAATGGTGGCAACTTATCTTTGAGAAGAGATGTGACAACTATGCTCATTCACAAGTAAATGAGTACAATGAGGCTCTGAAGGAAATTTTAAAATAAACATGAATGCCAAAACCCTATACATCCAAAAACCCAATCCTAGGAGATGAAGCGCCAAAAGTCATGTGGGCCCCGTTGGGGTAAGTTATTACATTAACTTCCCGAGGTCATAACTTTTGCATATGATCTCCATTTTGAGCGCACAATATCTCATTCGAAAGGTAGTGACGAGGATATTCATTTAGGGGGCTCAATTAGAGTCTCTGGCCCTTATTAAGGTGTCTGTTCATGAAAAAATCTTGTTTAGGCCCTCAAAATGGCCTCAGAAGTTTAGGACCTGAAAATTGCTAAAAATAGTAAATTGCCAAAAAAATGTTTTGAGCTAGTTGGAATAGGAGGGTGGACACCAAGATCCTCCTGGATCAATCGTCCCCCCTTATGAATAAATTTTCTCCATTGCATTGAGTTCCCCCATTAGATGAGGAAATTTCTGTTGAATTTGGCCCCGAGTGAGCCACTTTCCTTGGTGTAGGCATTTCCCTACTTTGAAAACCCAATAAAGCTGGATCCTCCATTTGCAAGTGACATTGAACTGTGTGTCCATGATATGATCAATGGATTCATGTTCCATGCAGTTAGGGTTGAGCTCTGTTAGTGTCAACTTTTCTACTATCTCCAAGCTGTCCAATAATGGTGGAAAATAGAGTCCAAGGAGGTCCACATTGAACATTGGGTGAAAGCCAAGGAAGGGGGAATGTTGAGATAAAAATAATTGTCACCCATAACCTCGGTGATGGTGTAAGGTCCATAATGAAGTGGATGAAGCTAACGATGATGCCCTATAAGGAGTTCTTTCTCCAAGTCCAACCAAACTTTGTCTCCCACCTGAAATTGGTGTGGCACCTGATGTTGATCATGGCGCTACTTGTACTTGGCATTGGAATTTTGTAAAATATACTAAACCTATTGGCGGATGTGATGGATCCACTCAATAAACTAGGTGGATTTATCGATTTCTATTGGATCATGCAATGAGTATGCCTGGGTGGCCGCAAGGGGTAGTGCAACATCCATGGGACCCAATGGTTGAAATCCAAACCCTACTTGAAAAGGGATGTGTACGATTGAGCTATGCATGGATCTATTTTATTTGTGTTGAACATAGGGAAGACACTCATCCTATGTGCGGGGGTTCTTTGAATTGTACATGTGCATAACGTGCACGATATCCGGTTGACGACCTAGATTTGGCCATTCGTCTGGGGGTGGAAGGCAGTGGATTTGGTGACCTTGGTGTCCAGAAGTGACAAAAGGATTGACCAGAATGTGTTGAGGAACTGACTGTCCTGATATGAAATAATGGTTTGTGGGATCCCAAAGCGTACCCACACTCATTCAAAGAAGAGTTTGGCATTGGCCTCTACTGTGATTCTCTTCTTGCAGGTGGTCTGAATCACCATCTTGGAAAAGTGATCCACAACCACAAAAACATAGTCATTATCCCTTTTGGTGGATGGAAGGCCCTACATGTAGTCCATTGAGATGGATTCCCAGGGCCTATCATGAGTAGGAAGAGGAGTGTACATGCCTTGTTTCTTAGTGTTCAGTTTGGAAATAGCACAAACAATGGAGGATGAGATATACTTGTTGACATCCTGTCGAACTTTCAACCAGTAGAAATGCCGCTACAAAACTGCCACTATCTTTTCCATGTCGAAGTGTCCTACCACCCTATTATAACCCTAATTTTCACCAAACATGCATATCTAGCAGTAGGCCATCTTACTTACTATTTTTGCCAAGCCAATACTGAATAACTCTTCTTAAAAACCAAATTTTTGAAGATGTATGCAGCCTGCACCACTACTGCCCATTTATTTACACTAGATGCACCATTACTACCCACGTATGTATTCTAGTTGCACCATTACAACCCACGTATACCCACAAAATTTACAAAAAATAAAAGTTGCAAGGGAATACAGGATTTTGAGTAGTTTCCTAACCAATTGACCACCCATAACCCATCACCCAACCGAATAAATATATTTTTGGCATATAAAATAATGTGCTGGGATCCCATTCTACGGAGAATCATGAAAGCATTGAAACTCTACCCATTTCCTAATCCCCCCTTGCCCCAAGAATTTCCAGCCACATTGTGAGTTTGAGCCAGAATTCCCCATTCTTTCCCTTTTTCCTCATCCATAAACCTATGCCTATTATCTAGAGAGAAGTGTGAGAGAAGTAGGAAACGTGGAAGTAGTTGGAGCTTGGTAAAGAGTATCCTAGGACCGCGTTCGAGGATCAGTCGCCGATCTCATTTTGTAAGTGACTTTGTGAGATTAATATAAAGAAGTATTTTTTTTGTCCCGCCATATGATGTGTTGAATCTTCATGTTTGATTTACATTTTGTTATGACATCTAACCCACTAATTCATATAGAGAATGCATGTTTGTAGTTTCTTGTTTGTCTTTTGGTGAATGTAGGTCAACCTTGGGAGGATATTTACAGTCGAGAAGCGACCGAATGCATTTGGATCAACATCAAACACGGAGTTCAAGGTAATACTAATGGATCCCTATACCTAGTACTTTATATATGAATGTGGGGTGTTTTCGAGATAATGGTTAAAAGTATGAGACTTTAGACGGTTAGATCTTCCTACACTTTAGAACCCTAGTGTAGTCCGTAGGGGTGTTTTCCCACTATAGCAGAATTGGTGACCATACTGGGTAGCCTCTAGGGTTTTTAGGGGATTTCTATTTTTGGGTATTTTTAATTTCTTTGTTTACTGTATTTTGAGTTTTAGTAAGTTTTTGTGTCTTTAGGGGATTCTGGTCTTCCATACCATTACTCCCTGCCTGTGCTTGATTGTTAATTTTTCTTTTTAGAGAAGTCAAATAGGTGTACGCAGCCTGTAGTGGTTCTGCACGCGTACATACGTGCCCTATCTTTGGATATCTCGTGTACATATGCAGGCTGCTGAAGTATCAGTTGCGTGCCCGTGTCAGGAATTTTTTTTTTAAAGAAGGGGAAGTCATCCTCTTCCCTGAATGAAGCCATACTTCTGAGGGGTTTTCTTGATCTAGCCTTGGTCTCTTTTTTTTTACAGTCTGTGGCCTAGGTTTGAAAACAGTTAGCTTTTCTTTGTCAAGATTTCTTGTGTTTTCATGATTAGGTTTTTTCTTTGATGAGTCTGTGAATCTTTTCTGTTTTAGCCTTTATGGTTCTTTTAGTGACTCCATGAGATCCGCAGTAGACCTAAAGTCATTTTGTTGGGTCTTGTCTTGTCTTTAATTTTCCCTTTTATTTGCTTTAGAAGAAAATAAAATAATTCATGTTCAATTTTCTTATTTTGAAGCACACACAAAAAAAAGATTTCAGTTTCTTGTTTGGTTAAGTAGTTAGGTTAGTTGTCTTTACTTGTTAGGAAGAAGAGTGCTTTCTTAAGTTATTTACTAAATACTTAGGACTTTAAGTATCTCGTAGTCGAGCAAAATTCATTTTTGAGTGTTTCTTTTAAAATATCTTGGAAAGAAAGTTAGTTAGAAAGGTTGGTTAAAGAGTTTTCAATTTACAAATATTTTGAAAAAGAAGTAATTTTGTTTCCAGCATTTGTTCTTATCTTTTGTCTCTTAACAAACACCATCAGTTTCATTTCCGTTCCTTTGACTTAATATAAACCACTTAAAAATAATGCTTAATTAAAATTAATCAGACTTTCATGTTTGTAGGGTCCATCAACTAGAATAGGCTAGAGCCTTGATTTAGGTTGGCGAGGAAAATCTTCAAGGCTATAAAAAAGCATAGGATTCTATGCTAGGGAGTGAAAAAGTCCAGTAATGTGGAAACTATCCAGGACCCCCCTCTAACACAGGGGTTAAACACAAGGTCCCGTGCGGAAAGGTAGTGTAGATAACCCCTACAAAGCCAGACCAATCATAGCAAAGGAACACATATAGAGGACTTATCTTGGGATTACGTTGATTGCATTTTCCATGGAGCTTCGTGGGTCTCGAATCTATTCGAGGTACTCATTTGTCTTCCAGAACACTTTCTTTCGATACCCTTGATAGGTTCGGGCTTCATACCCTTCTCATTGCGGTCCACCCGACTGTTGACTGTACCCGCCTGGTAGTTGTTCATGAGCTAGAAACCTAGTTGCCTTTGATTGTAGGGATTGACACAGGTGACTGCGGGGGTATACCATGGTACCTAGGGCAGACATCGGGCCATGTTTTGCAGAGTATACCTGGAGGGTGCTTCCATGTTCAAGTTTCACTTGCACTGGTAATTTTCTCTAGTGTTGGCCGTTGTAACTACTCTTCCAACTAGTATTAGTGGTTTTCTTGTTTCATCTCATAGGAACTTTTTTTTTTCTAATGCGTGTTTGGTATTCAACATTAGAAATCCCTAGTGTGTCTTTTCTCTTCTCACAACAGTGGAAGATCATGATCTCCACAGGTCGCAAACACTTTTGGGCTTGCCATCGGTAAGTTTGGAGCCACCATCACCATGATGAAGGTGAAGACTTGACCAGGAAGGGTAATTTGAGGCAACCGGGCCATAGGAAACTGTACCCAAGCCAACTTCGAGAGGAGAACATTCGTTTCCGGAGGAACTGACTATTTATGACCTTGGAGTGGAATCTCTCGGTCTGTATAACCCTCCGATCACTGACTTGTCGGTGCCACTTTTTATACAACTTGCCCCTCCAAGGGTAACACATCATGAGCGTCAAATCGTTCTAAAAGCAATGATGGAAGAAAATGTTGCTACTTCATTAGGGAGTCCTCATACTCCCTCTACGACTGCCACAACTGGGGGCGATCCACCTCCTAACTGACCTTCACAGGTCTGGGCCACTATGGTCTCGACCACCTCTACCTCAGGCAGTAGTTTGATTCTTTCCATGGCGGTGATCACTGCACCATTTATGCAGAGTGTGATGGGCCCTCCGTTTTCATATGAGATGCCCAACTTTGACACGAACTCGGTCCTCACCTACTCCACCGTATAGACTTTAGGTCTAGGGGAAGGGATCTCAAACACTCCTATGCTAGGGTCCATGGGGGGAACCTCATCCCATTATAATGCTTTCCCTTACGACAGGGGTCATATAGCTCCATCATCTCCCTCGCTCAACGACGCTCCTCAACAACCTGTCTGGATGACCATGAACTACAACCTGTCTAGAGAAGGTAGTCAAGGAACTTCTTCTAGTACCACACCGGTGGGTTCTTTGCCGTTATCTTTTTTCGATGCATTTGGTAACAATGTATTCTTGTCATCTGCCATCTCAGCCGGGGGAAACCCTGGTTTTGGATCACAAAATCCTGCATAGGGTACTATTCCTGCGCAGGGGGAACACACTTCTCAAGGACCTTGGAATCCATTGTAGGGATCAGTTCCCTCGTCAGGGATGCTAACTGGTGGCAACCCCTTCCATGGTCAATGGAACCTCGGGCAAGGCTCAACATCCATGCCCGTCGAATCAGCAAGGGGCAACCCTTTCCAGAAACTTTGGAACACAACATCGGGAGAAATCCCTTCTCAGCCCTCAACGTCCTACTATGGGAGTCAGCTAATGATGTCTCAAAAATCACAGCATCCGAATGCTAGCTTGGTCCATGGTTTTTACTAGAACCCAAACCAACAACCTAAATTTTCCTGGCAACCTGGTGCTAGCCAAAACCCAGGTCACTATCCTCTTGTACATATTGAATAACCTAAGCTACCTTTTCTGGAAACTTTGCATTTTCCAGACTTGTCAACATTATCGAATGCCGCAATCTGTCACGATCCACATTGGCCTGCCATGCCGACCAAGTTTCCCTCGGAAATTCCAAAATTTGATGGAAAGCCTAACGAAGATCCAGGAAATCATGTGACCACATTTCATTTATGGTGCTCATCCAACTCATTGAAATACGACTCCATACAGTTGTGTTTGTTTCAACGCACTCTCATTGGGAGTGTCGTGAAATGGTACATTGAGCTCGATCGCTCAAGATACTCTACTTTTGGCGAATTGGCAATGGTTTTCTTAAACCATTTTCAATTACCTATGAAATACGATGCTGACACCAAATTGCTGGCCAAATTTGAGCAGACAAAGGCAGACCATATCTTGGATCATATCCGAGAATGGAGACACCGAAAGAGTTTGATAAAGGTACCAATCCCACCAAATTTATTTCTGGAGTCGTTCATCAAGTCTTTGGTCCCTCAGGTATCCAATGACGTAGCAACATCAAGGGTCTTTTCAGAAGAAGAAGTTATAATGAGAGCTCAACAACTAGAGTTGATTTACTCTCAGTCTGGTTTACTTTATGAAATTTTTCCAGATGCACTGAGGTCAATACTTGACAAGACCAGAGATAAGTCTGGACCACATGTCGATGGCATTGTCGGTTTATCACAAGCAAAGCCTGCTGATCAAATATCAAATCAATTGCAGCAATTGTCAATGTTGCAGACAATGACCAGCCAAACCTCTAGTTCAGCTGCTCCCCCTACTTAGAAGTTGGATGTACATAATGTGCAATCAACAAAACTGAAGGCCAACCAACATGTTGACAGAAAGAAAAAACAATGAAAGAAGGGTAAGGGGGATAAGAAACCCACCAATGATGCTGGTGGGGGAAAAACAAAGAGAAAGAATTTGAAGTATCAATGCAACCTTTGGGTGAAAGACCACCCGATTGACCTTTTCCCTCAATTCACAGAGGCCCAAATGTTATTGGTGCAACACCAACTTGCAGTGTTAAAAAACCCATTTCCTCATGGGAAAAATTTAACTCAAGCCTCTGTGAATGCGGATGGGGGAAATCAGGGACCCTTTTCGTTGTCTAGCAATCCCTTGACTTCAAATGTTTATATGTTGAAAGGTGAAGCTCACATAGCTACTAGGGCACATTATTACGAAACGCCAAGTACTTTAGAAAAGAGTAAAGAAGCTGAAAACTCGTATGTTCCTCTCCAGATCGAGAGAATGATGGGTGAAACAATAACACACATCCCGAAAGGGGCGTTCAAGAAAGATTCACATAATCCAAATGCGAGGGCCACCCAAAACTACTCTGTGGTGGAGGATTTGTCACAAACGCCTTGCGCGATGTCTACTTTGGAGGTCCTCCAGAGCTTCCCTTCATAGAGAAAGGCTTTGCTAGATGCCTTAGGATCCACTGAGACATGTAGTCCAGGAACTATCACACTTGATACAACTGACTTGAAACCTCGTCTCCCATATCATGTCGTGTTTCATATAGTAGTGGCTTACGCCACAAAAAATTTTACCCGAAATATTTTTCGTATGGTCATTGATGAGGGCACCTCGACACGCGTGATGTCATTGGCATGTTGGAAGGCTATTGTCCAACCCGTTCTGTCTCCTTCACCTACTCTTCTTACAAATTTTGATGGTTATTCTTTCAGACCACATGGAATCATTCCTTCTTTCCCCGTGCAGTTAGGAGGGAAGACCATCTTTGTCGAAGTTGAGGTGGTCGATGCGCCTCTCGACTACAACCTCCTGTTAGGAAGGCGTTGGAAATATTCCATGCATGAAGTGCTTGCTACAGTTTTTTGGGTTTATTTGTTTCCACACGGAGGGTTGAATCGTGACCATTAATCAATCGTCCTTCTCCAGGCCTGACCCTTCATCAGGGGCATTATAGGGTCCCGATGATTGATAACCCACAACTTGGTGTTGTCAACATGGGGGTTGGTTTGTTCCCAGTAACCATGAGTACTTTTGATTACCCACCTCCTTCCGACGATGTCAAAATGATATCGGCTATCCCCGACCAGTCTAAGGATGAAATATTTTTAGTGTCGTCGTTCCACATGGCTTACTTTAATGATCCCTAGATTCGTCCTTCCCCATCATACATGATGGAAGGGATAGGGAACCATGGTATGTCCATCCCCTTGTTTGTGACAGAAGTTACGTACTCTATAGTCCAAAAAGCTTCTGCTCACCCCGATCCTACTCTCGCACAAGATTTAGATCCAGTTCTCGAGTCTGCCTGGGCTCAAGGTTACCTTGCTGCTACCGATTCCTTAGACTTGGTATTTCCCTCTGATGAGGCGATTTTAGAGGCATTGACTAGTCCAGACAGACCTTGGGATGATCTCCATCACATATCATATTTCCTCCCAGAGTTAGGAAGAATAGAGGCAGGAGAATTTGTGTTGACTATGACTAGAGATAGGTCTTGTCCTATCAATCCTCTGGCTACACATGTAGTTTATGTCAAGGGTAATATGGAAACCATCGCTAAAACAATACCCATTGATATCTACAGAACCCTTGGCATCGTGAAGAATGTATTCATGAAAGTAGACTATTCCCATGAGGAGATTCAGATCTATACATATTTATTTAAAAAGTTCCGCAACATTTTTGCCTGGTCTTACAAGGAAATGCCAGGAATTGATCCAAGAATTTTCGAACATGAGATTATGACTTACCCTAACGCCAAGCCGGTCTGACAGAAGCTTCGTCCAGTTAATCCTTTAAAGAAGCATATATTAAGGCTGAAGTAGAGAAACTACTCAAAGTTGGTTTCATCTACCCCATCCAATTGACTCAATGGGTGTTGAATCCCGTTCCAGTCAACAAAAAGTAGGGTATGATTCGTGTATGTATGGAATTCCATGATTTGAGCAAGGCCTATCCAAAGGATAATTTCCCCACCCCATTTATTGACCAGATTGTCGATGAATGTGCAGGGTACGAGGTTTTTTCTTTCATGGATGGTTTCTCAGGATAAATCAGATGCAGATCAAACTCGAGAACCAGCATAAAATAGTTTTTATCTATCCATGGGGTACATTTTCTTATCATAAGATGCCTTTTGGTCTGAAGAATGTTTGATCCACTTTTCAGCGGGCCATGCCTTTTTCCTTCCACGATCTCAATCACCTAGTCGAGGCTTATCTTGATGATTTAGTGTCACGATCTCGTAAGAGAGTTGATTATCCCACACACCTTCGAATTATCTTTGAGCGATGTCGCTACTATCAGATTCACTTGAATCTAAACAAATTTAGTTTCTACATGACATCGGGTAATCTAATAGGTTTCATAGTTTTGACAATAGGGATCATGGTCGATCCTCTAAAGTTTGAGGTGATAGTTCAATTGCCTCCCTCGTGCACAGTCCCTCAGCTTCAGAGTTTATGGGGAAAATAAAACTTATTATGAAGTTTCATCGCAAACTATGCCGAGATCAAAAAAGGGTTCATGCATTTACTAAAGAAGGATGTTCCTTTCCATTGGGATGAATCTTCTCAGCACTCTTTCGAAGCATTGAAATGTGCCCTCACTTCTGCCCCCTGCTTCGGCCACCCAATTATAATAAATATTTCTTATTATACTTGGCCGCTGCAGATTCGACCATTGGCATGGTCTTGGTTCAAAAGGGTGATTTTCCTAAAGATCACATTATTTACTACCTGAGCCGAGGCCTAGTTGGACCATAACTCAACTACTCCCATGTTGAGAAACTTGTGTTGGCAACAGTTCATGCTGTCCAATGATTTCGTCACTATATCTTGTTTCGCAAGACCACCGTCATTGTCGTTGTGAATCCATTCCAATATGTGTTGACACAACATGTAATCGGTGGAAATACCAGTATATGGATAGTTATCCTCCAAGAATTTGACATGGATTTTGTTTCGAAAAAATCTAAAAAGTCACTGGTCTTTGCAGAAGTCATCTCGGAAATTCTGGTCGAGTCAGGTGATGTTATACCCGAAGAGTCTCCTATTAAAGGAGATATGTTTTTGATTACATCTTCGAACCCCTGGTATGGATATATACTAGTCTATCTCCAAACTTTGAAGTGCCCTGTCTCTCCTTCTCGGGATGGGAGTCGACGTATACACCATCATGAAAAAGACTATCTTATTATCGAAGACACTTTGTATCATCGAGGCATAGATTTTATCCTTCATCGATGTATCACCCATGAAGAAGCATAACTCATGCTTAACGACTGCCACACTGCAGCATGTGTTGGTCATTTTTATGGGTTGGCAACAACCCAAAATATTCTACGAGCTGGTTACTATTTGCTGACATTAATCAAAGATTGGGTTGAATTAGTCAAGAAGTGCCACCCATGTCAGATATTCTCATGGAAGATGAGGGCATATCCTACTCCCATGTTTCCCGTCATCACAGTTGGCCCCTTTACCAAGTGGGGGATTGATTACACTACATTCCACCCCCCTTAGATAAGCAGCATCGTTATATCATCGTAGCAATAGATTACTTCACCAAGTGGGTCAAAGCTATGCCAAAGTTCAAGGATGATGGAGAGACAATAGTTCCCTTCTTGTTTAATCAGATAATAGAAAGGTTCAACATCCCGAAGGAGATTGTCACTGATCATGGAAATCACTTTCAAAACAAAATGACATATGAATTAACATCAAATCTTCGGTTGAGGCAAGAAAAAACATCACCTTATTACCCACAAGCGAATGGTTAGGTGAAAGCTATGAATAAGTCGCTCAATACCATTCTACATCAAACGATCAATTCAGCTAAGTCAAATTGGCATTTGATGTTATACTTGACATTGTGGGCCTACCGAACATCTATAAACACTACCAATGGTTTCTCATCTTTTCAACTTGTTTATTAGTTGGAAGCAGTCTTGCCTATAGAATGCCAGATCCCATCTCTTAAGTTGGAAGTACAGTTATTTCCAGACACGTCACCTCTTGAGGAATGCTTATTATATCTTGAGTAGATCGATTAGCAACGACGTGATGCAGCCTTGGCTAATGAGGCTCACAAGCAAAGAGTCAAGTGTCAGTATGATCGGTCCGTTCATCCTTAAATTTTATTCGAAGGCGACCTTGTCCTGGTCTATGAACAAGATAAGGATCCCCCAGGGGCAGGCAAGTTCAAACCCATGTGGTTCGGACCGTTCATTGTGAAGGAAGTTTTAAAGAAGGATGTTTATCATCTGGTTGAATTTGAAGGGAAAGATTTAGTGAGGCCTAGAAATGGGCTCTACCGCAAGAATTATTACTTGTAGGTGGGTCGCCTTGGGTGACTTCTTGTACATATGTATAGTTGTTATACATTTTTCTTTTTTTTCTTTTTGGTCTTATGGACGTGTCATTTTGATGTCATATTTTCATTGTGGCAGATGTTAAGTGAATCAAATGTGTTCATTGGATTTGCAGACGATGCTAGCTGACACACTTGGAGGCTTGCTTCTGTAGCTTGGGTGATTTTCACACGTCAAGGACAATTGTTATCTTTTGGAGGTATCTGTTTAGGTGACGCAAAAAACAATGTCTCTAAATATAGTGCAATGATAGAGTTGCTTCGCGATGCCTTGTTGCATGGTATCTCTCACCTCCAGGTCTACCTATATGCACAATTGGTTGTGTCCCAGTTAAATGGGGTTTACTGCATTTACGATCCTACTCTACATCAACGATTCCTTAGGGTACATCTCTTAGAACGTCGTTTTGATTACATTACATATATCCATGTTCCTAGGAGATTGAATCAAATGACAAATACTCTAGCTAATCAAGTACTAGATTCGCATATTGCACACATGTAAAGAAAATCACACACATACACATGAAAATAAATTTGTAAATAAATATAATCCATAAGACATAAAAAGATGTATATATATATATATATATATCAAAAGTATCAGAGTACATAGGTGGGCGCAAGTGCCTAAAAAAAATGAGTCTGGTATATAACGCAGGGATTATGCCCTCAAAAATATACAAAGAGTTCCCTTGACATGTAAATGGTCCACCCTAAGCTAAGCACGAGGCCTGTTGGCCCTGCCATAGTGGACTACAACATTTACCAAAAACTGAAATAGTTGGACCCAGGTCTGTGGCACCCCAATCACATGAGGTTGCATAGATGGCGAGAGATCCTCGATCTCATCCATAGGGACAGAACGGGTGTGTGCGAATAGGTTCCACTCCACTCATCTCAAAACTATCTCAGCCTCTCCGGTTGGAGGTACACCCGTTGCTGTTGGTCTGACGGTTGTTGTTGCTGCCTATGGTCATGGGTGATGCCTGCTCCGCGCAAAATCAGATGGACACACTGGTTCCACATCTATTCATAATAGATATATAGTTTTCAGGTGCTCTGGTACACATAAAAAATGATATATATAAAAGAAATAAAAAATTAAAAAACTTTTAAAAGAAAAATGTACCTAATTCTCCTCGCTCTACTTCGAGAGGTACAAAAATGTCAATATCTCTGGAGAAGTTGATCTCGACATAGGGTTAGTCCTCTATAGCTAGAATCTTCAGAGACCACTAGTTGAAAAATGTATCATTGAAGGCCTTGATGGTCCTCCCTCCCCCCTGTCATGGAAACAATGTTGCCCACCTGCACACTGCGGGAAAGGAGGCCACATGCCCCCGTATAGTCTCTCGGGGACTAAGACTGGGTACCCTCTCGAAGAAGAAAGAGAAAAGAACAATCTTGAACCCTAATTTCTTGTTGTTCTGTGCACGACACTCTGTGAGCTGTCTCTTCATGCACTCTAGCATGGTTGTACTCCAATTGAACACTCGTGCATTTAATCACTATACTGTGCAATGCATATGCACCCGGGAGGCCTGATGTAAATCTGCAGTTCCATTGATCCACCCAATAATTAAAACAATCACTTTCAGTGATAGGTTGGTAATTTTGTGGATCGATACCTGGGAACCCACTTTATCTATTCCGGCTTCGCAGTGTTTCCTGATGAATTCGACAATGTTGTGTGTCCCAAGAGGAAAAGAATGAAGGTTGACTAGTTCACCTCTCTTAAGAGGCTAGTCAAGAAGTAAATGTCCTCAGTCATTGGAGTCAATGAATACCCCTCGAGCATAAAGACTTCACATCCGGGTGCTAGTAATCCACCAAGGCATTTAGCAGCCTGGGTTGTGCCCACATGAGTGGACACCGAAATAATTTCCACAACCCGCATTGTTTTAATGCGGAGAAAACAACAACGTCTTCCACGACAATTGTATCAATTTCCTCATGTTCTCTCTCTCTCTCTCTCTCCAATGGAAATACATTCTACAAAATGACAAGTTTAAAAGATAGTCAAATGATGCATTTTTTTATTTTTTTCATATGTTTGAGGGTGTACGTGGGCTGTATTGGGGGCAGTTGCGTATGTACGGGGGTAGATTATCCTCTGCCTCCGTGCATACATGGGATGTTCTTGGACATCCCGCGTACACGCAGGGACGACTTTTGTAAGGGTGTGCGCCCCCCCCCCAAAAAAAACAAAAAGAAATGAAAAAAGGAAAATTGGGAATGCAAAAGGGAATAGATTGTACTTACTTGGTCCAAGCGGAAATTTTTTTCATCCACTGAAGTTCTCAGAATCAACTTCTTTCAAAAAGGGATGTTTTTGGATTTTTGGTCAATTCATAATTTGCAATGGCGATAATGAGCTGCCAACCTCTATTTATAGACTTTTTTGGCCCTTTTTGTCATTTTTTGACCCCCATTGTCATTTTTCTTGGTTTGAAAACCATGTAACATGGTTCTTGAGTTTCTCATTAGATGTTACGATTCACTTTACTTTTGGTTGGCGAAATTTTTGGGAGTTGGGAGAAATTTTAAGGTCCTTTGGTGAAAAGTGTTTTTTCCAACTTTGTGCATTTAAGTTAGGATTCCAGCTCCACTTGTTGCACCTCGCTGTATTTTTTTCTTTACCATAGGATCGACCCCACCGAATTGTGACACAGAACTGTTATTGTTGCTGTAGAAGTGTCATAATTTAGTGGTAGAGCCTACCGTCACATGGATTCCCTAGGTATATCCTGGTTGCATTTTCATGTCCATGTCATCGATAATGACTATAGGATCGGGAGTGATTTTAGTTTTGTCTTGATTACGAGTTTGAGCCTTCACATGCCTGATATATTATCACTTTTGGCCTCACCCTCGAGACTCCCAAAAAATAAACAGGTGTTCTTTTAAGCCCTTTTCAGACCCTCTAAACATGAAAAGATTGCCGAGCGATCTTGTTGCCCTTCATGCTCACGAAAATAAAATTGAAGGCACGCCTGTCCGGTGGTAGTTTACCCCTTTTTTGGTACGAACGGTCAATTGTACGAACAAAGGTTTACTCTAGGAACTTAGGTTCACTAGAAGAGTATTCTCAGGTATAAGTTTAACCCTTTTTCGGGCCTGAGGGACTAAATTTACGAAAAAGGAAGCCCCACGGAGTCCATAGTTCAGCTCTTTTCAGACTCCTTAAAATTGAAAAGATCGCCAAGTGACGGTTCTTTCACACTCGTTAATTGGTTCAAAAAAACATCTATTGGCATGAGTTTATCCATTTTTCTAGCCTGTAGATTAAGGAGGAAAAAGGTACACCTCGGGAGATTCATCTCGCTAAGATATTTATCCTTAGTACATTTCACCTTTTTTGGGCTAAGGAGACTAAATCTATAAAAAGACAGTTAGTCCATAGTTAATCTCTTTTCAGAATCCTTAAAATTGAAAAGATTGTTGAGTGATCTTGTCTTTATCACACTCGTTAAAATGGTTTTGAATAGATGTATTTTCGGTGCTAATTTATCCCTTTTTCGAACTGACTAGGCTATCTTTGAAAAAGGTACCCAGTGGAGTCTTCTTTTGCGCTTTTTCAGACTCTCTAAAAATGAAAAACCACCAAGCTTACCTTCTCTGGGATCGTTTAAAATTACATTGAAGTACGTTATAATTGTTTCTTGTTAATCACATTTGCATTCTTGCGTCTTTGACCTAATGTTGGCTCCATGTGGCTCTCAAATGAACCTTTGAAGCATGCCTTATGCGCAATCCTTGTAGCACTTTGCCTTTGCGTATTGACACCTTGACCCATGGAGGAATTTTCCCGAGTGTCCTTTTCCAGCAAATGTGAGCATCAATGCGTTCCTTGCACTTGGAACTAGTATGTTTGTGACACTTGTTCCTCCTTTGTAACGTAACATTATTTTATTCTTTTTCAAGTTTTCAAAATATTGAAAAAGACAAAAAAAAACAAATATACCCCCCAAAGAGGATGGGAAAAGTATTTTCTTTTTATGGCAGAACAATGATTCGCCCTTGGACAAAGAACATCCTTCCATTTTTTCATCAAGATATGGTATTTAATTTGACCTTAGGAAGTTTTTCTCGTAACATAAAGATGTTTCCTCCTCCGTTTGGTTATTCTTCCAAACATATGGAGAGTTTGTGTTGCCTCCTGCATCGTGAACTTATGTCAATGTCACGTTGCCTGAGTCTCATCATTCATCATGCTATTGTCCAAGGGATTTTTTACCCAACTTGAGTTGGTCCTTCTGCAATTTGTCTCTTGTCCTCATGCCCGACCATCCCGAAAGTCCAATCCAAGTCTTTGTTCAAAATCAACGAAGTTCTCTACCTGATCACCAAGATCCTCTTGTCTGTTCCCCGACAAGCCGTTGAAGACCTCTGGCTAGTGAAGATGTACACTCACACTACACTCCTACCTGAGTTTAGAATATCTTGAAGTTGTTTTTGAGCTCTGAATACCTCATATCCAACCATCATGCGTCGTTAGCTTCTTGAAGATGCATACTATTCATGCATATATTTTTATTTTGAGATGTAGATCCGCTATGTACTATTCACAACTACACTTTATATAGTTATATGACATGGATTTGAAGTGTATTTGATTGGTAGCCATGATTTATTTCATCCTGAGCATGGGTATGCCTGCCTCAGTGAGACAATTGTTATTTTGCAGATGGCACCTCCCTAACTTTGTTCCCGGGCTCACTCGCTTCGTATGTTGGTAAAGGTTTGTAATGTATTTCGGCCAACAAAAGCTCTTCTGACCTCACACATTAGGGGGCATCTGTTATAACCCTAATTTGCACCAACCATGCATACCTAGAAGCAGGCTATCTTAATTACTATTTTTTCCAATCCAATACTGAATAACTCTTCTTAAAAACCAATTTTTGAGAAGAGATGGCCCAGATGGCACACCAACTCACTATAGTGGGATTCCCAAATTATCTTTTCTCATTCGATTAATGGAATGAAAAGATGGCCCATATGGCACACCAGATCATCCTAAAGATGGAAATTAGTGATATTTGTGTTTATACCCAACATCTGGTAAGTGTTGGCAAAGTCAATATATCTGTCATAGAGGTGGGGCCATCCATAGGTCTCGTGGCCATAAGAGTCTAGCACCATGGTCAGTTCTACGACTGGAGGTGGGATGAGGAAATCAACGACTCAGTTGGTACTTCTTTTTTTATACTTGATGTTAAGGTGGAACTGCTGTAAATATGTGGACCACTAATGATGGCGGTCATTCTACAATTCTCCTTGTCTCTGTATGAAATGAAATAACTTATGATTAGTGTGGATGATTGTTTCCTTCTCGAGAATATAATGCATCCACTGGTGGCAATATTTCACAATCGAGTACATTTCTTTGTCATAAGTGTGGTACTTACATATGACATTTGATAGTGTCTCACTATGATAGACCACGGGGTGGTTATGTTGAGTGAGGATTGCACTAACAACATAGTCTAAAACATCTGTCTCAATCTCAAAGGGTTGTTATAGGTCAGGTAATGAGATCATCAGGGTTGATCACAAGCATTGCTTTAGATCATTGAACACTTGTTTTTGGGACATGCCCCAAACAAATTTTTCCATACCACCACCCCTGGTTACTTGGCTAAGGACCCATGCAATATGGGAGAATCCCAACACGAACCTGCGATAGAAATTGGCAAGGCCTAAGAAGCTTCGATGCTCAATGAGTGTGGTTGGGGCTAGCCAGTCATAGATGACTTGTATATTGGATGGATCCACATGAAAACCATGCGATCCACATGAAAACCATGCGCATCAATAATTTATCCTAGGTATTGGACCATGTCCATGCCAAAGGAGCATTTTTCCAAGTTGGCATATAGCTTGTGTTGCCGCAGAGTGTGGATAACCTACTGAATATGCTGCAAGTGTTCCACCCAAATCTTGGTGTAGATGAGGATGTCATCCAGATACACCACTACAAAATAATTAGTGAAAGGCCGTAATATATTTTCCATCATCCTCATGAAATTTGTTGGGGAATTTGTGGGCATGACCAACCATTCAAAAATACGTTCTTTTGACTTGAAGGAAGTCTTCCATATATCTATCTTCTCTATTGGGACCTAATGGTAACCAGACTTTAGATCAATCTTATTGAAGTACTTGGCCCACTTTAGATTATCAAGGAGATCGACGATTCAGGGAATTGGGTATCGGTTCCTGACTTTGATTTTATTTAGGGCTCGATAATCAATGCAGAGTTGTCAGGTCTCATCTTTCTTCTACACCAACATGATTGGACTTCCACAAGGTGATGATTTGGGTCAAATGTTCCCCTTGTGGATCATTTCTTGGATCTGATGTTTGATCTCCTCACTTTTTAATAGAGAGCGACAATAGACTAGACCATTGGGTAGTAGTCCATCGAGGGATAGATCGATGGGATGCTTGACTTGACAGTGCAAAGGTACCCTAATAGGTGATGAGAATATGTCTTTGTATTCTGCCATGACCTTATCCACTTGCTTCTGATGCATGGAGAGGTTGGCCACAGAGGCCATGGATGTGGCTGGAACCTTTCACTCACTCTAAGAGTGAATCATGAAGAAGAAAAATTTCCTGGTCTGCGAAATGACCTTCCTACATTGCTTGGCAGAGATCAAGGAAATAGTACTAGCTGGGACTACCTCGGATATCCTGTACAATTTATTGTTCAAAGTAATAATAAAACTATAAGGCCTAGAATCATATATAGTATGACATTTCCATAATTAAGGTTGGCCCAAAATAACATCACAAACTTCAAGGGGAGAAACATCACATAATACCTCATCTCTGAATGACTTGATTTCGTATGACAGGCGACACGGTTGGCTGACATGAAGATTGCTTCCTTGGCGGAGTCGTCCGATGGTGTAGGGTTGCAGGTGTGACATTGTCTATAGGGCTAGCCACTTGAAGACCTCTACTAATATGAGGTTATACTGGCTACCTCTATCAATGATAAAGTGTAGCAGATTTCCTTTCACCCACATCTGTGAATGAAAGAGGCGCTCACCTTCCTTTGTCTCGTGAGGTTTACCAGGATGGATCTTTGTGGTAGCAATGGTGGCACTGGGTTCCACGTCAATAATTGGTCTCCCCTTTTCTAGTTTTGACTCAGAGTCAGAACCCACATCTGATTTAGAGGATTTCACCTCATCCACCAATGACTATTTTGAGTAGAAATTAGCAGTGTTATGCCAAGGGCTCTTATGGAAGTCGCACCACTTCTTGATATCTTTCTTCGTCTTTCCTTTTTATTTATTTTCTTGTGGCTTGGAATGGTTATACTAAGGTTTCTCACATTTTCTATGTCCTTTGTTCTGAGGATTGGGGATACCCTTGACCTTCTTATATTGTGAGGGGTTCCCAGACCCAAACTGTCGTGTCTTTTGTTTAAGATTCTGCTTGATTTTGGCAGCATATCGATAGGTTGCACCCAAGGATGAGATGTCCAAAAAATCTGTTTTTGTCTGGATGTATCTATGCATAACTCCGCATTACTTGAGCAATGTATGTCACTCAAAATATTTTATACCCATATTGGTGTGCAAGGTATGGAAGACATTGGTGAACATTGACACTATTTGGTCTCTTTCCTGCCACAATGTGTTCCATATTGTATACAAGTCGTCATAACTTCCAACAGGGTAGTATTGTTCCTTAATAACATCCCTGAAGGAACCCAAAGTGGGTGCAACTGCAAATAATGTGGATCCCTATATTTCCTTTTGCTCACAGAAAGTATCCCACCAATATTTGACATGGGGGAGGGCCTTGATGAATGCAAATGTAATCTTTTCTCTATCGGAAAAGTTGTGGATAGAAAAATAGCCTTCTAGAAGGTTTAACCATTTATCTATGACATTCACATCTATTTGAACTTAAAATATAGGAACATCAAAATTGATTTGTACCTTGAAGGGGGTGGCACCTCCTCTTGAGGTGGATGCGCCGCTTGTCGGCAGTCGTTGAAGGATTTGTGTAAACCTGTCCATCATCTTGCTTGTTTTTCATTTGAGGGATTCCTCAAGAAACATTTTGAAAGGATATCATGTATCGTCGTATTTATTTTTTCCAACCATGGAAAGTTTATTGGGCGTGCGATAGTAGTTTTTCTCAATATAAGAAATCTCAAGACCCAAATCTCTATACACTAACCGCGTCAGGGACATGCACTAAAAAACAACAAGGAGCAGACTGCTCTGATACCACTGATCTGTATTTATGAGAGTAACAAAATGAAAACACAGATTTATAATATTAACATAGAGACACAATGAATAATAACAAAGATACAATAAAACTTGACTTATATTAAATAATAAATATGTTAGAACTGTAAAATGCAGATTGAAAACAAGCTTGCAAGAATGGTGGAAGCTTATCTCTGAGAAGAGATGTGACGACTACAATCATTTTCAAGAAGATGATTACAATGAGGCTCTGAAGGAATTTTTATAATAAACATGAATTCCAAAACCCTATACATCCAATAACCTAATTGTATGAGATGAAGCGCCAAAATTCATGTGGGCCCCATTGGGGTAAGTTAGTACATCAACTTCCTGGGGTTGTAACTTTTGCATACGATCTCTGGTTTGAGCGCACGATAGCTCATTGGAAAGGTCTCGATGAGGATATTTATTTAGGGGGATAAATCAAAGCATTTGGTTATCAGTGAGATTCCTGATCATGAAAAAACATCGTTTAGTCCCTCAATATGGCCCTAGAAGTTTAGGACCCGAAAAACCACTAAAAATAGTAAATTGCCAAAAAATTGTTTTCAGACAGTTGGAATAGGTGGGTGGCCACCAAGATCCTCTTGTATCATCATCTAAAACCAAGGTGACACTGATACCAAAATTGACTTGGTTCTAGGCCACTGAATGAAGGTCATATTTACAATTGCGGATCTATTGAACTTGATTGCATCAAAGGTGTAAATATGTGCTTATGAAGGCTTGAATCCAACTTGAAAATTAACTTTGTAAATGTGCTATTAATATCATATATAATCACTTAATTCATTTAATGAACATGATTGCATAGATAACATGCATAAGAAAATATGAGACGAGAAATTCACACATGGGGAAAAACATCACTGAATTGTTAACAGAGTTCATGATCCAGATGGATATTGGTGGCCACCCACCTATTCCAACTGGCTCCTCTTGTCCATTTTTGTTCAACATGTTCTTACGTATTTATTTGTAATCGCGGGTTCTACACTTATGGGGATGTATGTAGCCCTACACATCCTCTAGGTGGATACTGGTGGCCTCTCGCCTAATCCAATTGGATTATTTTGTATGTTTTCATGTCTGTTGGAACGTATTATTTTATTTTTTATACTCCTGGTTCAAAGGTTGGAGCCGCCCTTCTTTCTAAATAAGTAAGAGGTTATAATTAAGCCCAAAAATTTGGATTACAGGTTCTCACGTATTTCACGATGTACCTACCAATCCCCAATATCCCAACGCGTGAAGTAGCGATAAGGTTTAGTTCTAACCACCGTTATCGAGCCTCTAAGTAAATATCGTTTGATGTCATCACCTTGTGCTCTCATGTTTTGGGAGTTACTCATCGAACACTTTCCGAACCTCCGAGATGCGAAGTTGTGAAGTCTTTTCAAGTCACTCACGTAAATATCAAGAGTAATCTTTTTAAACCATAGTTAGTCTCTATCATAATTTAGAGACTCGACGATTCTTTCCTTAAAACACAACCCCTTGGTAACTTCGATCCCCAAAGTCATGATATTCATTAATTAAGATGGGTTAATTAAAAGCTTAAGTTAAATCGCAAATTTAAATAATTTCGCACCATCGCGGCTTCGGGATTTTGGGTCTCAAAGGATAGAAGTGAAATCGTCCGATATGATGAGCGCCGAAAAGGGGATAAAGGATTAAAATTAAAAAATTAAAGGAGCTAAGCTAGATTAATTAATTCCTTGAGTATCTTTTAACTGTACGATCTACAGATGAAGATTTTAACGTTTCTGCCCTTTTCCCAAGTTACGAGTCGTCAAATATTTATGGCATTTATTTGAATTTCATTGAAGTGATTGACAGTAAGATCCCACTTGTTTGCCAAAATATTTTCATTAAATCATTTAACCATTATGTCGACAAGGACTAGCACAAACTTAAGTGTTTAAGCGGAGGGTTTTCTTTCGTTATCTTAGCTTTCCTTTTTATTGTGCGTAGAGATATTTCACCAGGATAACTTATGTTTGTGTTTTCAATATTTTGCGATAGGGGATCTAATTGCAAGGTCATACACCATGGCTCCATGAAAAGTGCCCAAGACAGTTGTCGAGAGCTCAGGCCAAGGTTCAGATATCATTTTTGATACTTCGCCTCGAAGTATCAATACTATTAAAACATGGACGCATATTTCCAATGTTCTGCAACCCGAGGTGATAAATTGCTCGGATGATTCCTGTAATGAGGAGAAAGATGACATGTCCACCAAATACAAAATCGTTGCTCAAGCGGAGATGCACAAAATAGCAGCAAGGCCACAACTTCTTCCCTATTATGATATGGTCAGATGGGCACTGGACCATCTAGACCTCCTGACCAGAACGATTTTCAACGAACAGAGGGAAGCAGTCGGGTCTTTCATACCAGAGCACCTACAGGCAACGTATAAATTGTCACCCACTCCAAATTGTATTTACAATACCAAATTCATAGAGGAGTTCAAAAAGAAGTAATGCGAGCAGTTCGGGAAAAAATTATCTGATCTGATCAAAGACTGCGTTTTGCACCCTGCGAAATTCAGGGCCGATACTAATGGAATTTATTCAATCTCCTCTTTAGAGCCATAGTTCAAGTATGTAGCGATGATGACCTGTAGACTGTATGGGAAGGAGGACACAACTCACTTTTTCCTCCCATCGGTGCCGCTCATTTATACAGTCACTGAAGGTTTTTCTTTCGACTGGGCCAAGCTGATGTCGGACAGTCTCACCAGTCGAATTACTAAATATTGAGCGTAGAAATCCAGTGGGAGAACATATTCATTCTTTATGTCTGCCTACATCATGGATGTTATTTGCTTCATGACACCTTTCCCATTGATGAGCTGGAGCTAGACTCCATCTGATGCTGAGCCTATCCATGTCTACCACTCGAATCTTTGGGAGGACAAGGCCAAAGATTTCATCTATGAGATTTTTAACTGGGTAATGGTACCGATGCATGTTGCTATATTCAACCAACCACCTCCCTGGATTTCAGATAACATCACGTCCAAACTGAGTAATGTAGCAGATTGGTATATAAAAGAAAAGTATTCATACATCAGGGTTTTTGGCACCTCCGTTCCCCCCCATGTTTTTCCGTTATTTCTGCCAGATAAGCTAATTTGCTGCGAGATCGCCAGGCAAGTTGTGCTTGGTGGAATAAGAAAGAAGTTCAAAGGACTGTCAAAGAAGGTATGGCCACCCTTCCCCATTCACATTGGGTCATACTCTTTATTAGATTTTGGCCATGCCAAAGCCGAGGCCACGACTTTGGAGGAAATGAAGTTGGTGAACATTGAGTTCAAAAAGCACGACCCAAATAAGGTTGTGAGTAATCACTTGGCGAATTGTGGCCTCAAGAGATACGAACATGAGGATTCACCCCATGATGAAATATTCCTAGGTGCAAGGTCCTACTCTGAAGTCTTGATCTAGATTCAGGCCTTGCCACCTGGAGTTATGGCTAATTTCCTCAAATTCGAGGAGCATTGAAAGAGTTTCCTCCCTCTAATTTTACAGGGTAAAACCCCAAAGCTTCTAGACGTATAATAGAAAAAAGCCAAAGGCTCAAAGAACTCAAGTCCTGGCAAGGAGAAAAATCAGGAAGGGACAAAAGAAAAGGATACCTCATAACAGGGCGCCGAAATCCCCAATCGAGGAGAGAAAAACCAGAGGCAGTTGCACCAAGAAAGAAGGTACTAAGTCAAGCTGAGATACCCTCGCAAAAGGTAGTCAACACCTCACTGACCACATCAAAAGAGATGGTCAAAGACACTACCCCTAAACAATTATCCAAGGAAATCGACAGTCTGATTGTTGTTATCACACCCTTACAGTTCACAAAGGGGAATCCCGATGTGGGATAGATTTTCAATGAAGAGCTAATGCCCATTTCCACCCAATATTTACCTCCAAATGAATTTTTATTTGATAAGAAAAGGAAGGCCATAGTGAAGCAAGAATCGTATCAAAAAGAGGGCATAGTGGCTAAAAGGTTTAAAATCCTGATAGAAGGAAAGGCCGTAGAAGAGGAGGAATTCACCGACGAGATAGTAGGAACACTCCGGGCTTACACTACAGCTAATCAATACTTAGTAGAAACTTTGACGGTCCAGTTGAAATGAAAGAACTTGTTGATAGATAAGTTGGAAGATAAGGTGGCTACGACGAAAGAAAATGCCAGGGATGAAATGAGAAAAATCCTCGAGCAAGCCTGAATAGTCGATCTGCAGGAGATCGAGAAACTTAGATCCGACCTTAAGCAGGTGTGTCAGTCGGTGAAAATAATCCAAACACAGGTAAGCCAGCAGGAGTAGAAAATTATACAGTTACAATCGAAATTGGATGTTGTCGAAAAGCAGGTTTTAGACATAAAGGTTTTTCAAGCCTAGGCTACCGAAATCCGACAGAAGGTATTAGCGGCTTAACAAGACTTTATTTCAAAAGTGGGAACCATTAAACATCACTTTTAGATGATAGATCAAATGCTAGAAGATATCTCTTTGCGAGAAAGAGAAGCTGGGGTGGCTCAGGTTGCTTTCCAGGATGTTGTGATAGCCACAACGAACGTAGAGGCAATCAGTAGCTCCAAATTATCCATCGCAGAATAAACCAGAGTGAATATCTTACTAAAGGCCTGGGAGAAGAATATATCAGAGAGCATGGGAAGAGCTAAGGAGGTGAGAAATTCTTGTGAAGAAACATTCTCCTTGATAAATAAAGCTTTGCTAGACCTTGATAAGGAAGGCAGTGCTGGGACGCTGGGAAAAATCAATATAGCTAAAAACCTGATAGATATGAAGGAAAATGAAGAAAATAAGCAAGATGAAATATCCCAAATAATCCAGTTTGATATGGTCCAAGTGGACAAATGGCTAGTACATCCAAGCCTACAATTGCGGTCTATCGTCACAGAAGACCGACAAGTGAGAAAAAGGTTGCCACAATTGGCGAAGAGTTGTTACACATTTGAGGCCAACAACCAAGCAGAGCATTCTAGGTTGATAGCCCAACTGGTTGAAAGGTGCATCAATTCAATTGAATAGGTGAAAGGGCAAGCTTATGGCGTTAAATAGCAACAGATGTCAATCTGTTCTATTTATGGAGCCAGAGGAGAAAAGAAAGGAAGCCGTTCCACCTGCATGGGGGAAGACAAAGAGCGAGGAAATGAAACACTTCCTTTCCTCAATTGTAATCAAAGGTTTCTAGAACGAATGGAATTTGAAGTGTTTTTTAGGCTTGTCTAAATAGGCATTTTGAAGAAAAATGAAGGACTTTTCCTTTTGGCAGATTGTAATAGAGAAATTTTCCATCGCTAGGAATTAATACAAAGAGAATTGAAGACTCCATATTCCGTCAAGATTGAGTTATGTTCTTTCTTCTGTTATTTCATGCTTCATGACATTTTTATATGCATCTCTGATGAATGCTTTGACTGCAATTTGGTACAACCTCTACTGTGGAAATCATGTTTTAGTTATCTAATTATTTGCATATTTTCCTCTGTATCAGCTATTAACAGGTACAATACCTATGCATTACTTAGATCGCTATATTTTATGCTTCATTAAAGTGTTTCTCTTCTTTTTCTTCTTCTATTACAACGTGAGATTCCTCTTGAAATGATGCCTCACATTGTCTGACAACTTTATGTTTTTCTTTCTTTTCATACATGGCTCCAAATTTTTAATTCAGTTACAGAAGACGACCTTCAATTTTCAAACTATTAATTTGTCTCACGGGATTTCTTTTTCTCCCATATAAATAAAAAATTTGAATCAACAACTAAAAAAAAAAAAAAACACAACAGCCTCTTAAATATCTATTCCTTAAATGACTGTCCCTGTTGCAAGGAAACATCACATAGAACCTGGCCTCTCAGACCAAACTAGCATCAACTTAAACCTCTTTGACACTATCCTAAGAACTTCAACCACCCGGGTCGAACTAGAACGTTCATGGGAAGCCATTGAATGAGACATAACCATGCAAGAACAAGTGGAAGTTAGACACAGACAACCTAGAAATAAACTATAGTTTCTCTTCCAGTTGTTTTCTCCTTCCCTTATCTTTTACCCTTTTATGGATGGCTAGAATCTATAATTCCTAGCCTTAAGTATAATCTCTGGAACAACATCTTTCTGGCGCCATTGCTGGGGACGAAGAATCGTAGTCACTTTCCCTTGAGAGAACGACACTTCCAAGTTTCATTTTTTGATAGTGAACAAAAAGAAAACACATTGTTAAGGATAAAACTTTATAATTAACTTGGCAACTCCACTTTTAAGTAATCTGGCATCCTTTCGAAGGAACACCAGAAAAAACAGAGATTCTAAATAGACCATGCCAGTTTCCGACCCTGAAAAAATACTATAACCAAGGGGTATTTTCAAACAAAATGTTGTTGTTTACCAACCCAAGTATACTCAGTCTAAAGATAAGACCTTTCTTGAACCTTCATCCCCGCGAGAACCTTCTCTCGGAAACAAATCGAACAGTACTATCGAAGCTGAGACCCTAAAATCCGATCAAATCCTACCCGATATTAATATTGAAACCTCTTTGATTGCCTCTTACGTTAGTAGGGGTGACACGCCTGGCGTAAATCTCATCCCTATCAATATCCCATCGAATGTCAATATAAACCTCTCTGTCACAGAAGGCCTCGAAGAAGTTTCCACGCCCATAAACTTGACACCGATGGACTCTCCCATTTATATATCCTGCAAGTCAGAGGAAATGAGTCCTCGTTTACCCTCTCCCCCTTTTCCAACTTTCACCTCCCCTGGTAAAAAGTTCCCTGATTTTTTCCCCCTTGACCCCAGGGAAGCTAGAGAGTCACTATACATCGTCACCAACCCTCTTTATAACTCACCAATTTCCTCTCCTAGGTCATCCATGGCCGCCGCCGGAGGAGGAGCAAGGGGAGATGGAGGTCAAGGCCAACAACCGCCCCCCAGGGTTTTCACCAAAGTGGCCGCTATATATGTTCCCTTGGTCCTTTTTGTACCCCTCCATGATTTACCCAAAAAATATATGAAAAACTTACCCAAGTTCATAGGAGAAGGGGATCTAACCGAAATCGAGCATATCAAATTCTTCAATGAATTCGTTGATATTCTAGGTCTCGAACATGAGGACGTGTATTCCGATTTGTTTTTCCAAACCTTCAAGGGACAGGTAAGAACATGGTTTCAGAGCCTGCCCCTAGGTTCAATATTATCCTACGATGTGTTAGAAGACCTTTTTCTCAAACAATGGGGAAAAAGAAAGGATCATTTATACTATTTGACCGAGTTCAGGTCTTTAAGGAAAAAGGGATCTGAAACTGTTATGGAATTTATCTAAATACTTAACAAATTGTACAATAAGATCCCTGTTGAAGTTAAACCATCCCAACCCACAACAAATAACCAAGATGATAAATTTTTTAGATTTAGAGAGTTAGTCTGACGTGATAAATCTGGAAGATGAAAAGCCTAATATCACTTTTGGTCCACATTTTGAAGGTGCCAGAGATACCATCACCCCCTTCTATATTACCCTGAAAGTGCACAATCGGCTGTTGCATAATTGCATGATGGACTCTGGGGACTCTCATAACGTAATGCCCAAATCCATTATGGATAGACTAGGTCTCGAAATCACTAGACCCTATGGAGATCTTTACTCGTTCGATTCAAGGAGAGTTAAGTGTATGGGCATGATCGAAGATTTAGTAGTCTCCCTCACCCAGATTCTAGTTAAAAATGTCCTAATGGATGTAGTTGTCACTGATATACCCCTGAAGTACGGTTTGCTGTTATCTAGATCTTGGGGAGCCAAGCTCGGGGGATCCCTTCAGCTGGATATGACCTATGCCACGATCCTTGTTTTTGGCAGGCAGTTCACTCGGTTATACAGGGAAATACGGTTGGCATATACAGTAAGTGATCCTTAGAATCCTAACAATTACCCGATTTATATCACCGATCAAGACCTGGGAAATTGTATTCTGTATTTTGACGATAGCAGAAATAATTGTACGGACGAAGGTTATATTGATGAAATCAAAACTGAAAAGACAACTAAAAATGTGTATAGCACTGGAACTTGGAAAATGTTTTTCGATAGTGCTTCGTCGTGTGAAGGAGAAGGTGCGGGCATGCTTTTTGTAGCACTTGAAAATTCATTCGTCATCCCCTTCTCTTACAGGCTACAGTGGGACATAGACTACATAAACAATGTATGTGAATATGAAGCTCTAGTCTTGGGACTGGAAGATGCCAAGCAGCTAAACATAAAGAACTTAGAGGTATATGGGGATGCAGAACTGATTGTGAAGCAGGTAAATCCGCAGTACCAGGCCAAGAACCCGAGACTGAGGTCCTACAGAAATTTCTCCTGGGATCTAATGGAAAATTTCTTTTCATCGGTAAAGGTTCATTTCATCCCATGAGCCGAAAACCAGCAAGCCGATTCACTGGCCAAAGCAGCGTCGACTTTCGCACCCCCTACCAATTTCAAATTAAAGTACCACATAGAGGTAAGGCACAAACCATCCATACCAAACAACATACAACATTGGCAGGTATTCGAAGATGATGAATAAATCAGAAATTTTCTGGAAATGGTGGATGATTTCTCCGAAAATCACATTGACCAGGAAAACCAAAATGACCATACCTGGATTATGCAGGAAGGGGAGGATCCTCAAGAGTTCCATGAAAAAATCGCAAATCATCTCATGCTAGTGTTAAAAAATAATCAGATCCCTAAGGGCCTGATACCTCTGGAAAGGATGTTTGACCAAAACGACATGCCTTTGAATTCTACCTTGCAACCCCAACCAGACGAGGTCGAAGACTGTGCCGTAGGCACCGCTAAAGAACCTAGAATACTGAAAATATCAAAGTACAATATCCCTGCCAAGATGAAAATCAAGTATACAAACTTACTCGAGTGGTACAAGGATGTTTTTGCATGGACTTATGATGAGATGAGAACCTATGAAACCTCTGTGATCGAACACAAGATACCTTTGAAACCAGGAGTTAAACCATTCAGACAGAAGCTCAGACAAATCAACCCCATTTTATTACCCGTGGTCGAAAGAGAAGTGAAAAATCTCTTAGACGCAAAAATAATCATGCCTCTTAGGTACTCTGACTGGGTGGCGAACCTAGTCCCGGTCTGGAAAAAGAGTGGGGAAATTAGACTGTGCGTGGATTTCAGAAACCTAAATAAATCCTCTCTCAAGGAAAATTATCCTCTACCCAAGATGGATCACATCTTAGAAAAGGTAGTTGGTTCTAATAGAATGTTGATGATCGATGGGTTTTCGGGTTACAATCAGATCGTGGTCAACGAAAAGGATAAGGAAAAAACCACTTTCACTACAGCTTGGGGTACATTCATGTATGAAACAATGCCTTTTGGTTTGATGAACGCAGGTGCCACCTTCCAGAGAGATATGGACATCACTTTCGTCGGTGAAAGAGACAGATTCGTGGTCATTTACCTTGACGATCTGACTGTGTTCTCTAAATCTGACGAAAACCACCTCATACACCTCCAACAAACATTCGAGAAATGCCGAAAGTTTGGTTTGTCCTTGAACCCCAAAAAGTCTCATTTCATGATGCAATAAGGTAATCTCTTGGGCCATATTTTGTCTTGGGATGGAATTAAAATCGATCCTAAAAGGGTTGAAGCTATAAACACCATAACTATTCCTAGAAACATTTAAGAAATTCAGTCTTTTTTAGGAAAAATATTTTTTTTGAGAAGGTTCGTTCCGAATTTTGCTGAAATCCTGAGATTGATCATAGATATGCTCAAGAAAAAATAGCACAGTCAAATGGATAACCAAAGCCAAAGCGTCATTTTCCCAGATAAAGAATGTTATAATCGAAGCACCTATACTAGCGAGCCCTGACTACCTGAAGGAGTTTTTGATTTTCTCATTCGCATATGAACACATAATTACGGCGATACTCCTCCAAAAAAATGACGAAGGTTTCGAGAAACCGATAGCATTCTTCAGTAAAAGTATTAGAGATGTCGAATTAAAATATGATATAATGGAAAAACAAGCATACACTATGGTAAAGGCCCTAAGATATTTCAGGACTTACATGCTACACTCCAAGGTGATAGCATATGTACCTACCTGTGTTGTAAAAGACATATTGGTACAACCAGATAGTGACGAAAAGAGGGGTCGGTGGCTTGCCAAGATTCAAGAATTCAATCTGGAAGTGAAGCTGATAAAACTGGTAAAAGGACATGGTTTGGCTAAGCTCATGGCTAAAACAAATTTCCAAGCACTTGGGATAAATAACCTGAAGGAATATGAAGTAGATGTGAAGATAGATGATTTCGATGACCACATATTTGTGACTGAAATCGAAGAGAGGTTTGTTTCATCAAGCTGGTATAAAGACATAGTCTCCTAGTTATTGACCCTGAAGTGCCCTAATGACCTGTCTCCATCTAAGACTAGGACACTAAAGCTACATGCAGTGAAATACTGTATATCCAAAAGCAAATTGTATTGGAAGGACCCATTAGGATTCCTACTGGTTTGTCTAGTGGAATCTAAAACATAAAAGGTCATAAACGAATTTCACGAAGGGGTATGTGGAGGACATCACACGTGGAGGGTGACCGCTTATAAAATCCTGAGAGCGGGATATTATTGGCCTAGGATATTCTTAGATGTCAACACCAAAGTCAGAGCTTGCAACCTTGCTGGTTGTTTGCAGGCAAACAAAAACTCCCAGCTCTACCTCTAGTCCTGATAAAAGTAGAATCCCCCTTTCAATAATGGGGATTGGATTTTATAAGCAAAATCAACCCACATTCCAGCGCTCAACATAAATGGATCCTGAATGACACAAATTACTTCACGAAATGGGTGGAGGCCATTCCGACTAGAAAGGCAACCGATTTAGTGGTTATAGATTCCCTGGAAGAGAACATACTGTCCAGATTTGGTTGTCCCCGAAAGATAGTCACGGACAATGCCCATCCATTCAAGTCTATGGAAATGGTTAGTTTTTGCCAAAAATATAACATCGTATTGGGCCACTCGACCGCATATTACCCTCAAGGAAATGGGTTAGCCAAATCATCAAATAAATGTTTAATTATCATAATTAAGAAAGCGCTGAGTGAAAAAGAAAAATCTTGGCATGTGCATCTCAAGTACGCTTTGTGGGAAAATTGGATAGGAACGAAGAAATCTATTGGCACTTCACCTTTCCAACTGGTATACGGGACTGACATGGTACTACCTATAAATGTATCTCTCACTCTAATGAAGCTCTAGGAAGATGAGAAAGAAGAGCCAAACCATGTCACAAGAAGAATAAATCAGCAGATTGAGGTCCAACATCACAGGACCGAGGTGGATGAAAGGATGCATAAATACCACGACAACATGAAAGCATTGTTCGACCATAAGGCAAAAAATAAAGACTTCCTCCCTGGTGATTTGGTTTTGAAATGGGATGCTAGAAGGGAAGACTCGACAAAACATGGTAAATTTGATCATATCTGGTATGGACTGTTCAAAGTCATGGCTTCTGAAGGGACAAATTCATTTATGTTAGAGAATTTGGATGGTAAAATCCTCAACGCCCCTATCAACAGGCATTATTTAAATCACTATATGCAATAAATGAGTTCTGAATCTCCACTGTATATACCGGCTTGTGTTTTCTATTTTTTATATCTTTTCGGTAAGTTCACTTTCATCGAAAGTAAAACAGGTTAGTGATTTCCTAAAAGTAGAGATATGAAATTTCCAATACATTGAATCCCATAAATCTTGAAGGGCTTGATACTCTTCATGTTGTTCCTTATAGGATTCCGTCTTACAACCCAAACAAAAAAATGAGAAAACAAACGATCATGTATCAGGAAATTGACCCACCCGGAACATGGGAGAAAGTTTTTTAGAAGAGAACGAAATGGTAAGGTGAAGGTATGACTTTCCGAAGTATCTGGGTTTTCAAACGAATATCACTTAAACGTAGCATGGTCTCATGAGTATGATAGATTCACCTGACATGTCTTTAAAAGAACAACTTTTACTATGGATTCTAAAAGGGTTCACCCCCCCTCCAAAAAAAAAAAAACAATAAAGAGAGGGGTTTCCAAGAGTCAGGATTGCATGTCAACGTCTGGTTTTTTGAAGTCCAAAGTCTTCTCCTTTTTCCTTTTCATCCTTGGCCTTCAATCCTTAATCTCTAACACTTTCGCATACCCTCCACAGAGAGAGAAGAGGTTATACTTTAGTTTTGGAAACTGGCGAACGAATCTTAGAAAATAAGCTGGCCTTCACGACTCCTCAGTCTCCTGCTGAAACAAAGTTATGCGTAGGTTGATCCTAAATCTCTTATGTATTTTAATAGGTTTCAAATGGTTAAGACTTTCTCATAGGAAGACCCCTGGAAATAAATTCTCCCATAAAATTCCTGCAGACTAGGACGTTTTGAAGGTCAAGAGAAAGTTGGTCCAGAGTCCTCAAAGAAAGGTGACAAGCCACTGTAGCGAATATTACACAGATATCACCCCTGATATACTTTATACCAAATTGATTACCCCCACTTCATATTCCAAAAGTAAAATATAATACAGATGTTGAAAGGAAATTCATAATTGATTGATGCCATCTAGTCCAAAAAGATGATGAAAGGAAATTCATAAAATGATTTCCCTCATCTCAGCATTTAAATGAAAATCGCAGTTTGGAGTGGTGAAAGGAAATTCAATAAAGGGAACCAGATAACTTCACCGGGGTACTGAATAGGCTCGCTGGCAGTGAAGCAATATCTAATATATATGTAAGGCTGTCATACATAAATTATATTACACTCTCGTAATTTGCCTTTTTGAAACTGGATCTATAGCCCAAGTTCATGAAGGTTTCCCTGATTTAAAGCATAGAATTTGCTTCCTTTTGATGCAAGATAAAACCTACAACACATGTTGAATTTCCTAAGATCATTTGGACCGTCTTAAGAAGACCTGATGCCAGTCTTAAGAAAGGGAAATTTTCCGAATGGACTATAGTTGAGTTTAGAAAGTGTGTCGAGTTTTTAAATTTTTCCGGAAATAAAGTTGAAATTTCAAAGTTCCCTCTATATCCTCCTTCCAAACAAGTTTAACAGAAGCAGGTTACTGACTCCATTTACCCAATACAGGCACTTGGTCTACTGTTCTTCCCATCCCGCGAGGAGACGATATCCCTAGTTGGAGCCTATGTTGGAACGTATTATTTTATTTTTTATACTCCTGGTTCAAAGGTTGGAGTCGCCCTTATTTATAAATAAGTAAGAGGTTATAATTAAGCCCAAAAATCCAAATTTAGGGTTGTAATGTCCCCCACCTCTTAGAGAGGTGATGAGGAGACTCAGTGGCCTGGGCACCCCCACTAGGTCATAGTCTCACACTGAGGGGGGAAAAGTCAAGAAGTTAAAAGTTATATTTTTAAGTTGACTTAAGAAAGGAAA